>OZ018395.1:15842611-16013635 GCA_963969525.1 Ontholestes murinus | reverse complement strand
AAACCCCACGAAAGCAATTTAAATTTTTTGGATTCAAATTTGTAGCGTCCCCATTTTGTTTCCGGAAGTGATAAATCAATTGTTTCAAGGTAATATTAAGGATACGCCAATTATGAACAAATTTTTTAATTTTTAAATCAATCCTACGATTAATTAATTTATTACAAATTTTCAAATCACACGAAATTGATTTTTTTCAATTTAATTTTGAGAGCGTCGCCATTTTGTTTTATGACGTGATATATTAATTGTTTCACAGTTATGTTAAAGACATATCAATTATAAACGAATTTTGTGATTTGTAAACTAATCTAAGGATTAAATAATTTTTTACAAATTTTAAAACTCACGAGAGAGAGAGACAAACATCTTTATTGATAATTGAATACATTCGTTATGTACATTATAATCATAATTGATTTTTATTACGGCTATCGACCCATGGTCTTTCTGCCAGTCTTTGTAAGTTGATGTTGTTAGTTGTCCGTTGGTGATTATGTTGATGAAAATGTAGATGAATCATGAAAAGATGTTATGAATTCGAAAATTGATGTGGAAGGATGTTTGGTTTTGGGGGGGTGTAAAGGATTGCGAGGTAAACATAGGTGCTTGAGGATGTCTTGGATATCAGGGTTAGTGGCAAATTTTATAGCAAGGTGTTCCAGTCGGGTTTCAATGGGGATTAATTGGGTTTTTTGGTATAGCAGTGTGTTGGAGGGATTGTGTAGAGGGTTATTGGGATGCCTTAGTTTAGTTAGAATTCGCAGGGCCGATCGCTCACTCACCTGCAAGTTTCTCAGAACAGGAGGGCGGGGATTTAGGAAAAGGATTGCTGCATAGTCTAACAGAGGTCGACATATCATTTTGTAGATATTTACTGCAGTTTTTGTGGAAATCCCTTGATTTTTGAATGTAAGATGTCTGAAATGTCGAGCTCTGTTTTTGATTTTCATTTTAAGGGTTTGGGAATGGTGTTTGAAGGACAGTTTAGGATCAAAGGTAATTCCAAGATACTTGCAGGTTGCGGATGGTGAAATATATGTATTATTTATGTTAATACCAAATGGAGATGTGGATGCACGGTGGAAAGGAATAAAAAGGTGGGATTTATTGGGATTGATGGTTATTCTCCATTTGGCAAACCAATGTTGCAGAGTGTCGATCAGCCCTTGCAATGTACTGAGGGCTTTAGGAATTGTGTTGCTATGTGAAATTATTGCTGTGTCGTCAGCAAACAAAAGACAATATGCTGTGGAATTGAAGTAATTGGGATTAGGATTGTATATGTCATGGACAAAAATGTTATAGAGGAGTGGGGATAGGGGGGACCCTTGTGGAACACCTTGTTGAGGTATGAATGGACGGGAGAGGGAACTACCTATTTTGACATTGAGGGATCTGTTGCTAAGGAAATTGTCGATTAGAAGTAGGAGATGTAGTGGGATGGACAAGGAGTTACATTTATACAGCAAACCTCTATGCCACACAGAGTCGAAGGCTTTCTGGATGTCAAGGAAGGCTATTGCAGTTTTGCGTCCTTCGAGGTTTGCTGTTTGGCTGTTGGAGGTGATTATTGCTAGGGGAAGGTGAGTGGATCTATTTTGCAGGAAACCGAACTGGTAAGGAGGAATGGCATGGGAAATATGGTGAAGTAACTTATTTTTTATTATGGATTCTAATATTTTCCCCAGAACTGGAAGCAGGGTGATAGGTCTATAACTGTTGACTTTTAGTGGATCGGCCTCTTGTTTGATTATGCATGTTATTATACCTCGCTTCCACTCCTGGGGAATAATTTGGTTTTGGAATAGGAAATTTAGGATTAGGATTATGTATTTGTGGATATGCTCAGGTAATGCTTTTAGGATGGAACGGGTTATGCTATCATAACCAGGCGCCGTGTTTTTTCCATTATGTAGTATTTCATAGTACTCTTCTTCTTTTATGTCATCACTTGGGATATGGGTAGGGTAGGAGGTTTTAAACGAGGAGTACCAGGAGTTGACATGGGAAAGAAAGCTGTCATCGTACGTATTGTTTGGTTTCGTCGTGTAGCAGTCTTCAAAGTAGTCTGCGAATAAATTCGCTATCTCTTTATCGTCAGTCACTGTCTCGTCAGTCATGGGATTTTGAATTTTCTGGAGATAGTCATTTTTTTTGTATTTGGATAGTTTTTTTATGTTAGCCCAGTATTGTCTTCCCTTTTGCGTATTAATGTCTTCGCATACACTAATCCATCTGTCCTGTTTATATTCTTTTATAAGCTTATGAATATTTTTGTTTATGTTGTTAAATTTTTGTTTTATGTGGGATTCACCTGTCGTCAAAAAGTCTCTGTATAACTGTCGTTTGTATTTAATCAGTCGTAGAATATATTTAGGAAGAGGGTATTTATAGGGAGATTTCGTATAGGTAGGAGTATATTTTCTAATGGATTCGGAAAAATGATTTATAAAAAGGGAAATTGTGGAAAGGTCAATATTATGATGTGTATTAATAAAAGCGGTCATGTCCCTTGTCAGTTTGTTTATGTCACAGTCTTGGTATCTGTAGATTGTCTTCGGGGATGCGGGTATTGGAGGATTCATTTTTAGTGAAAACTGGATAGACAGGTGATCTGAAGATAGGTCTGGAATTAACGTTATATTATGGATTAGATGTTGGATGTTGCTGGTACACAGGAGTATGTCGGGTGTAGTTGGCTGGTTATTTGGCATTATGAATGTAGGGGGGGTAGTGATGCGTATAAAGTTTGAGTTCGACATAAAAGAGGCAAGTTGTTTTCGTTTAATGTTATTTATATTTAAGTCACCGATTATGATAGCATGATCGTAGAGGGAAGCTTTAGTCAGGATGGTATCTTCAATTTGGGACGTGGGATGTATATAAACTAGGAATATGTGGAGGGAAAAAAGTGGTAATTCGATTGTGCAGTGCAAACATTCATTTAAGGGATTGTTAATTCTGGGTGGGTTGCATTTGCCCAGTTTAATCTCTGGTCGCACCGCTACAATCGAACCACCGCGCTGGTTTTGATTAGGAGAAGAAGAGGGAATTTGTATGAATGGCCAATTATTAAGAGGAAAGGGTTTATCAGTCTTGGTTTCGACCATTAACTTGACATGAATGGGGTTATTGGTGAGATAATGAGATAGAAGATGAGCTTTGCATATGAGTGAATTAATGTTTGAATACATGAAATTAATATCAGCCATTTCTGACAACCTGGGTGCTCGCTATACGTACACCAGTGGTTGGTTCCACTGGTGAGGTGACTTCTGGATGATCCATATCAAACATAACAATGAACATCCGGTTGCCAGAAAAGTTGACATGTGTATCAATATGATATGCATCTATGAATCGTGATTTTAATTTTTTTAGTAGAAGTTGTCTGTCAGTGTTAGTGGGTGAGTTAATTTCTGTAGTGTATGTGTCGATTATGAAATCATGATGCGTGATGGGTGTATGAATGCGAGATGTTTTTGTCAGGGTGGGGTTAATATCGGCAGATTTTTTGTTGATGTTTTGAATTCTTACATTCGGAATTCCTTCAATGGGTGCCATGGGTCGTCTTGGGCATTTGGTTGACCAAGCTCCGTGGGTGGTGTCTCCGCATGCTTTGCATCTGGGTGGGAGTTGAGTGGTACATGCTGTGGTTGAATGTGCCTCTCCACACTTGGCGCATGATATTTCCTCTTCACAGTTTGCTGTAGTATGATTGAATTTATTGCATTTGTTGCAAGGAATCGGCAGTGGTGTTGGTGGTCGACTTTCCATCACAGGATAAACCTTACACATGAATTTAAAATTTTCATGCAGAAGTTTTGAGTATGCTTGATGTGAACCTGTGATTATACGAATCATGTGCGTCTTTTGATTATTTTCTTTCGCTATTATGCGGCGACAATAACGATGTGTTATTCCCATTTTATTGAGATGCGCGCTGATCGTAGCATCTTCAATTTCAATTTCCACGCTCCTAATAATGCAGGAGTAGGATGCGGACGGTGCGTGCGCCGCGCGCGTTTCTGCACCGGCCTCTTGCGGTGTTGACGATGCCTTGTTGTATGTATGTATGATTTTGTTCTGCTGCAGTGTTTCAAGGTTGTTCTTGATGGTCTTATCATTAGATTTGATAATAAATCCATGTTTCGTTTTAATTATAAGTGTGTCTTGGTTAAATTTGTGCGTGTACCATGTTTGCACAAAGGCAATTCTGGATGTTTCGGTGGTTGTGGTGAATTTGTATGTGTATTTGAATGTTTGATTGTTCTGTTGGGTGTGTGCTACTGTTTTTGTCTGTGTTGGCTGTGGTTGTGGTTCAGGTTGTGTGTTCGTGTTATTTCCACCTTGGGATATTTTACGTGTACGAATGCGTGTGTGTGTGCTTGCGCTTGAACTTGCCTCTGTGTTCGAGCTCTCGGTTTCAGTGGTTGCGGGGACTCTTTTAGGCCTTCCGCGGCCCCGAGGTTTTTTCGGCGTTATGAAGAGAACTTCATCCTCTGCTTCCATGTCGGATTCCGATGTGGGCATCTCTTTATGAATATCGCTTTAAGTTCACAATAAAATTCACTCTGACAATTGCACGTGTGTATCGGTCAACGTCTCGCTAGTGAATCTCACGAGAGAATTTTGCTCTTTTTCAAATTCAATTTCAGAACATCGCCATCTTGTTTCCGGAAGCGATATATCAATTGCTTTAGAGTGACGTTAAAAGTACTTCAATTGTAAAAGCATTTTGTAATTTTTAAACTAATCTTACAATTAATTAATTTTTTGCAAATTTTCAAACCCACGAAAGCAATTTGATTTTTACAATTCGAGTTTAGAGTGAAGCCATGTTTTTTTTTTCCGGAAGCGATACATCAATTGTTTTACAGTGATATTAAAGGCACGTCAATTATGAAGGTATTTTGTAATTTTTAAATGAATCCTACTATTAATTAATTTTTTGCAAATTTTGAAACCCCCGAAAGCAATTTGTTTTTTTTTCAATGAAATTTTAGAGCGTCGCCATTCAGTTTCCGGAAGCGATACATCAATTGTTTTAGTATGATTTTAAAAGTACGTCAATTGTAAACGCATTTTGTAATTTTTAAATTAATCCTACTATTAATTAATTTTTTACTAATTTTCAAGTTCTACGAAAGCAATTTTATTTTGTTCAATTTAAATTGAGAGCGCCACCATTTTGTTTCCTAACGTGAAACATAAATTGTTTCACAGTTATTTTAAAGACATATCAATTTCAAACGAATTTTGTAATTTGTAAACTAATCCAACGATTAATTAATTTTTTACAAATTTTCAAACTCACGAAGACAATTTGATTATTTCAATTTAGAGCGTCACCATATTGTTTCCAGATGTTATACATCAATTGTTTTATAGTTATGTTAAAGCTACATTAACTGTGAAGGTGTTTGGTAATTATTAAATTAATCCTACGAGTAATTAATTTTTATATAAATTTTCAAACCTAGGAATACAATTTTTTTTTCAATTAAAGTTTAGGGCGTCGCTATTTTGATTTTTTTCAATGCAAATTTAGAGCGTCGCCATTTTGTTTCCGGAAGTGATACATCAATTGTTTCACACCATTTTTTATAATAAATTAATTATTAAGTTATTTTGTAATTTTAAAATTTCTCCTAGGTTGAATTAATTTTTTAGAAATTTTCAAACCCACGAAAACAATTTGATTTTTTTCAATAATAACTATAAAACATCGCCATTTTGTTTCCAGAAGTGATACATCAATTATTTTTCAGTAACGCCAAGGACGCGTCAATCCTTAACGTATTTTGTAATTTTGACACCAATCCTATGATTAACCAATTTTTTAAAAGCAATTTAATTTATGTAAATATAAATTTAGAGCGTCGCCATTTTGTTTTCTAAAGTGATACATCAGTTATTTTTAAGTGATATTAAAGATATATCAATGATAAACGCATTTTATAGTTTAGTTTTAAAACGAATCCTATGATTAATTAATGTTCTACTAATTTTCAAACCCCACGAAAGCAATTTAGATTTTTTGGATTCAAATTTATAGCGTCGCATTTTTTTTTTTTTTCTTTATTTATTAACGGTTAACACCTTTTACATTTAATTATTTATTTATTATTTAATTTTGTTTGCCGATGTAATACATCAATTGTTTCAAGGAAATGTTAAAGATACGTCAATTATGAACGAATTTTGTAATTTTTAAACGAATCCTACGATTAATTAATTTTATACAAATTTTCAAATTCCTCGAAAGTAATTTGATATTTTTCAATTCAAGTTGAGAGCGTCGCCATTTTGTTATCTGAAGCGATACATCAATTGTTTTACAGTGATGTTAAAGATACGTCTACTATAAAGGTATTTTGTAATTTTTAAACTAATCCTATGATTAATATTTTTTTTTATTAATTTTCAAATCCACGAAAGCAATTTTATTTTTTACAAATCAAGTTCACAGAGTCGCCATTTTGTTTTCTTAAATAAACATCAAATGTTTTGTAGTGATATTAAAGATACGTCAATTGTAAACGTATTTTGTAATTTTTAACTAATATTACGTTTAATTAAGTTTTTTATTATAAATTTTCAAACTCACGAAAACAATTTAATTTTTTTCAATGCAAGTTTAGAGCGTTGCCATGTTGTTTCCGGAAGTGTATCAATTATTTCACAGTCTTGTTAAATATACGTTAATAATGAACGTATTTTGTAATTTTTAAACCAATAGTACGATTAATTATATTTTTACAAATTTTCAAACGCTCGAATACAATTTGATTTTTTTCAATTTAAGTTTAGAGCGTCGCCATTTTGTTTCCGAAAGTGATACATGAATTGTTTCACAGTGGTGTTAAAGATACGTATATTATGAACTAATTTTGTAATTTCAAAACTAATCTTAAAATGAATTTTCTACGAATTGCTAAACCCGTGGAAACAATTTGATTTTTTTCAATTCAAGTTTAAAACGTCGCCATTTTGTATCCAGAAGTTATACATCAATTGTTTTATAGTCCGGAAGTGATATATAAATTATTTCACAGTCTTGTTAAATATACGTTAATAATGAACGTATTTTGTAATTTTTAAACCAATAGTACGATTAATTATATTTTTACAAATTTTCAAACGCTCGAATACAATTTGATTTTTTTCAATTTAAGTTTAGAGCGTCGCCATTTTGTTTCCGAAAGTGATACATGAATTGTTTTACAGCGATGTTAAAGATACGTCAATTATGAACTAATTTTCTAATTTTTGAACTATTCCTACGTTTAATTAATTTTTTTACAAATTTTCAAACCCACGAAAGCAATTTGATTTTCACAATACAAGTTTAGAGACGTCACCATTTTGTGTCCGGAAGTGATACATTAATTATTTTAATGCGATGTTAAAAATACGTTAGTTATGAACGTATTTTTTTAAACTAATTTCATAATTAATTAATTTCCCAAATTTTCAAATCCACTAAGGCAATTTGACTTTTTTAAATTCAAATTCAATCCTACGATAAATTTTTTTTTAATCTTCAAATTCCGCGAAAGCGAAAATTACCTACCTCTATTATTTCATAATGATTTTAAACATACGTTAATCTGGAACGTAGAATTAATTAATGTTTTAGAAATTTTTTAATCCACAAAAGCAATTTACTATTTCCAATTAAGTTTAGAGCGTCATCATTTTATTTCCAGAAGTGATACATCATTGTTTTTCAGTGATGTTAAAGATACGTAAATTATGAATGTATTATGTGAGTTTTAAACGAATGCTATGTTTAATTATTTTTTACAAAATTTCAAATCCATGGAAACAATTTATTTTGTTTCCGAAAGTGATACACCAATTGTTTCACAGTGGCATTAAAGATATATCAATTATTAACGTATTTTGTAATTTTTAAACCAATCCTACGACTAATTAATTTTTTTACAAATTTCAATCCAATGAAAGGAATTTGATTTTTCTAAACTTAAATTTGTAGCGTGGCCATTTGGTTTTTGTAAGAGTTACATCAATTGTTTCACAGTGATGTTATTGATGCGTCAATCATGAACGTATATTGTAATTTTTAACTAATCCTACAATTAATTATTTTCTTACAAATTTTCAAACCCACGAAAGCAATTTGATTATTTTCAGTTCAAGATTATAACGTCGCCATTTTGTTTCCGGAAGTGGTACATCAATTGTTTTACAGTGATTCTAAAAATATATTAATTGTAAACGTATTTTATAATTTGTAAATTAATCATACTATTAATTAATTTTTTACAAATTTTGAAATCTATGGAAACAATATTGGGTAAATAGTAACTCTTGTTTTGTTCCATATTGTTTTTATTTTCATTTATCTGACACGTGTTTCGGTCTTCGCAGACCATTATCAAAGTTAAACTAATTTATAATGAGGTCATTTACAAATATATATACGAAGGCAGATAATTTACTGGGAGGGTAGTCCCGCAATTAAAATCTGGTCGGACTGGATTAGCTCCTGCTGGTTGTTCAAAATGGTAATCCCCTTGTCGATGGCTTTCTTAATCTCCAACCCTTCCAGGAGGTTAAGCTTCTTCCCTTTTCGGCAAATTTTAATTGCGGACATCTCCCCCATGTGGTGGCCGGTGTTGATACAGTGTTCTGCTAATCCAGTATTTGTTTTTCCATCTCTAATTGCCTTTTGGTGTTCTTTATATCTTATTTGAAAATTTCTTCCTGTTTGGCCGATATAAATTCCGCTACAATTTTGACAGTGAATCTTATATACCCCTGAACGTTTTTCCTTATCCCTTTTATCAATCTTGTTATTGACTATTTTTCTTCCTAAATTAGACCTGTTAATTGTAATTGTTTGAATGTTGTGAGATTTTAAATTACGTTTAATTTTTTCGCTTGTGTTTTTTATGTACGGAATTGCTGCATAAATATTTTTGTCATTTATCCCCTTCGCACTGTACAGCAATTTCGTTTTGATTATACGTTTCTTTTTCTTAATTAATTTATCAACCGTTCGTTTATTGTAGCCATTCTTATTAGCAATTTCGTGAATTATATTTAGTTCTGCATTATAATTGTATGTATCCAACGGTATTGAAATTAATCGATGTACATACGAACTAAGTGCTGATAATTTAATCTGCTGAGATTGGTAGGAGTCATTTGGAATAATTGTATCAGTAGTTGTGGGTTTCCTAAATATTGCATATTGAAGCTTCTTGTTAGATACTGCTACCGTTAGATCCAGAAAATTTAATTTTCCATTTTCTTCTTTTTCCATTGTGAACTGTATGTTACTATTTATTTTATTCAATTGTGATAAGAAGGAATCTAGTTGTCGATGTGATCCTTCCCAGATGCAAAATACATCGTCGACATAACGGCACCAAAAATAGATATTATTTTTAATTGTGTTGTCCATTTTAAAAATTTTATTCTCGAATGATTTCATATATATCTCTGCAAGTATGGGTGATGTAGGCGCTCCCATAGGTAATCCATCTTCCTGAGAGTAAAATTTACTGTTGAATTTGAAATAGTTTTGTGATAGGCACATATCTATGATTTTATGGATTTCTAATTGATGTGGTGAATATTGCTGTAATTCTTCTCTTATAATGCTTTTTAATTCTGTTAACGGTATGGATATAAGAACACCAAAAGGCAATTAGAGATGGAAAAACAAATACTGGATTAGCAGAACACTGTATCAACACCGGCCACCACATGGGGGAGATGTCCGCAATTAAAATTTGCCGAAAAGGGAAGAAGCTTAACCTCCTGGAAGGGTTGGAGATTAAGAAAGCCATCGACAAGGGGATTACCATTTTGAACAACCAGCAGGAGCTAATCCAGTCCGACCAGATTTTAATTGCGGGACTACCCTCCCAGTAAATTATCTGCCTTCGTATATATATTTGTAAATGACCTCATTATAAATTAGTTTAACTTTGATAATGGTCTGCGAAGACCGAAACACGTGTCAGATAAATGAAAATAAAAACAATATGGAACAAAACAAGAGTTACTATTTACCCAATATTAATATATGTTTCCATCAAGAGTGCAGCGCATCAAGTATTAACTTTATCAAAAATATTCGGTTGCCACAAAAATTACAATTAAATAAAGGTAGTCGTAGAGCGGCTAGATCGATTACTTAAAATCTCCGAATTTAAACTAGAAAATTGAATTCAAGCTTAAGCATTATAAACCGGAGGTTATCAGTGGCCACTGTTAAATTGCCGGAATAAATAAACAACGTATGCCAACCACCGGCGAAATGGCACGCTCTTCGAGATGACACAAATAAATATCTTAAGCCTAGTACGGTAATTAATAATTATTCGAACAAAAATTAAATAATAATAACAATTAACTAAGTAACTATTCTCCTGCGTGTAGACTTAGATTCCAATCAACCCAAAAGTTTATAATAATCCACAATGATTCTCTTAGACAAAGAATTATTGACAAACACGTGTAAATTGCACACGCACACAAGTACGATGTAAAACCAAAAATACAACAAAAATCTGGCCTGTTTGTTCCTCCTTGATTCCCTCGTGGTGGTCGTTGGAAATGAAAGAAACCCTCTGGCTACACTGTGTTTCCGTCGTGGCAATGGTACTTGTTACGCAGCGTGACGGTCCGGTCTCCAACGGTGGCTCTGCAGTTTGAATTTCGCGCGTTCTCCGCAACCCAAGAAAAATTCGACGCTCGGCTCGAGGATCAGCAGCCAGCTAATTTCACAAATTCGCTCTCTAATTACGTAGAGCCGGGGTAGGGCCTGGGATGTTATGCGCTCCGTTGTGTACGGTGTCGTACTCCACGTGCTTGGACTATTTGCACTTTGCACAATTTATTCTATTTCGTTAACAATTACTGGATATATTCAAAACTGCAGACGCGCTGCCCGCGCGTCAATGCCAAACTCCCGCCGCCCGTCTTTTTTTTAAACAATCTTATCACGGCCCGCCGTGAATATCCACGGCCTACCATATTTCCCTATTGCCTCAATTAATTGCGCGCGAAATATAAATTGGAACGGCATGGAAATATGACCGTTACAACTTCTAATACATAGAGAAGTTTCTTTAACTCTCAATGTCCGATTACGATACCAGGCAGAGATTTTAGGTTTGATCTGGTTAGATTAACACAATATTGGGCAACTTTACCTTTGGGTGTTCGTATTGTGTTTCTGGAATAAGCCCAAGTGGAGACGTTGTTCTGCTAGAGTCATGTGGTGCAATATGTTTGGGATATTAAGGCAATTCTGTTATAGATGCCGTATCCAGTATGGTACTGGACATTTTGGGCACTAATACATATTCCGCCTGGAAGAACGTAGAGTGTTCCTTCAAAGGTATTTTTAGTTCCAGATTCAGTTCGGCACAACATCAATAACTTATCCTTTTATTGTTTGTTCCATCCGTGAATATGTGCAAAGTAGCTTCAGGAGCCTCAGAGTTTTCTGACGTGTAGTGTCTTTCAAAAAGGTATGTCGGAGTAGCACGGTGCTGACACTTCCCTAGAAAAGCAGTTCGCCTTTGAACACCACGCCGTTGTCTCTTCGTCTTAGCGCTATACCTAGGGCAATCTCCTGTATGTGTAAATCCAGAGCAGGAAGAGACAATTGCTGACGCCGGTATCTCATTGTAAATTACTGAAGAACGCCCTTGTAAAAGGAGCTTCGAAACAGAACTACATGTTTTAATCTGAATGTTCAAAAGTTGAAACCAACAATAAAGTATTTTGATCAGCTCGTTGAAAAAACCATGGTATTGAGAACACTTAAAAAAGTCTTGTCTTACCTTTGAACTTTTCATCAAGAAATTTAGAGTTTGTTTATTAATCTGAGACCATCAACTAATGAAACAGAAAGCCGGCTTGTTTCAATTAAAAAATTAACCGAAAATCACAACCACATTGTAAAAATTAAACTTTATATACTCTTCGAACAGGAAGATTATTCACAACTAAATGGTAAAAATTAATGTCCCCTTACCGGGAACTTATGACGAACCGTCTCGTAATTCCCTTATGCCCTAAACAGCCATCACCAAAGAGAACAAGATACCTAAGTTGACTACGTCCTTCAGTTTTCACTTCCACTACAATTTTTACCTCATAAAACATGACGAAATAAAAGATTAAATTATCTTCAAAGTATACATGAAAAGTGCAAAAATCATTGTTCATGTAGTAAAGATGATTTGATTCAGAGTAGCAACCTTAGCCACAAAGACTTCTTTTCCTAAGAATGCAAAAAAACAGAATGAATCCTCCTCATCTCTCAACCTCGAGTCTGTAACCACAAACCTACAGTTTACGTTTACGTTTAAAACTAATTGATCAAATTATTCACTCTTTTGAGAAAGGTAAATTCACTATTCACATTCCTTGACTTCACAAATTCAGTTGACTGTGCTATACATAGAAATGTTAATTGAAAACCACTTTAAATTAGAAATTAGATTTAGAGAGAAAAAAATATTTATTGAAATAAAAAATTTTATCTTATGAAGCTACTGCGTGGCGAAACATGTTGCAATGTTCAAGAATAAATGTGAAACCCTCTCAAATGTGTTGTTTCATTTCAGAAGGAGTTCATGGAGTTTCATCATATATCCTCATCGATTCAATAATTAAAAAAAAATCATTCAGTAATAGTTATTCCGATTCTTTACCAATAAATAGTGCTCCACAAGACTAAGGTTTTTTAGAAATTTATATATTCAGAAATGAATTTTGAATTTTATCTTACTGGCTGAGGACACAATATTAATTGTATTTGAGGAAAACTTCGTGGAAGCCGTGATATTGAATAATTTAAAGGATGAATAAAGCAGCTATTTGGTTTTTTCTAAAATATGCAAAATACTGTTACCAAAGTATTCACACTGAATACTTAGGTTAGAGTCAATAGATGAAATAGATGGTCAATGGATACAATCACTCGGCTAATGGAAAATTTGGTAGTTTATCATGTATTTCTGCGGGATGAACACGATGAGAGTCAAGAAATTAAATAAAACTTTAGTTCTAGTTACAAACATTCTTTACAGCCTTCCAAAAGCTATGGTTAGAATAACTTCTCATTTTCCAAACTCATCTACAATGTAACATAACTGTATTTGGTCATTTCAAAATCAGGGGTCGCTTACTTAATTTTCAAAGAAGAGTTATTACTTTTTCTGGAATTAGTGTTCGTGATGGCCACAAGTTTATTTAATGTGGTATCACCTAGTTAGGAGTTTAAGTTTAAGCTTAAGAACATACAGAGAAATGCAGTGAAACGAGAGTACTTTTTATTGGTTTTTAAGTCTTTAAGCTATCAAGGCCATTTTGGCCAAAAAAAAGACCTAAAAACCAATAAAAAGAAAAAAAAACTTTATTTACATATAATAATACAATAATACACGAAATTTTTGAGGCATACAGCTGCCCACACTTTGCATTCGAAAAAAATAATGATGCAACGTATCGCAAAGCCTTTATAATTGCAATAACTTCAAAAGTAAATGTACACACTACAGATAACTTGAATATATGTAGTTCATCTATGAATGAATGATTCGAATGCCTGAGATCCATCAGTAAAAATTTGGCAGCAACCTACGACTATTTCCACAAAATATAGAAACTTTTGCTAAAAACCAGGAGGGTGTGTTGATACCTTAGAGCATGAAGACATTGAGGTATCCACACCGGACCCATCCCTGCCGCCTTCCGTGCAAGAGTTGATTTCTCTACTGAAAAATGCATCAACCAGATACCACAAGGAGCGATGGGATGACACACTTGGCTGTAGGGTCTCAAAAATCTTCAATATGATGATGCCAGATACTGTATGCCAATGTCCAGAGAAACCTTACGGAAGATTGTAAAGCTTCTAACAGGACACTGTAATCTAAGATCGCACATGAACAGACCGCCTGCAGAGGGCGTGAAGAGGAAAAGGCAACCGCCGAGCATGTGCTTCTGGACTGCCCGGTTTCTATTCAAATTACGTGTATCCACAATGGGAGAGGGATGTCTACAGTCATTAGACATCCTAAGAGTCCCTCTTGCTGAGATCCTGGCGTTTGCCTTGGATTGGCCCGACCGTAGCATGGAATGAGGACTCACATGAGAGGACGTACAAAGGGCCCATTGGGGCACAAGGACACACGTGGGCGTGCAACTCTCCACGGAGGTAGACTTACAAGGAAACCGCGAATATTGAAAAGATTGAAATGAGTTTTTTCTAAAATCTTCCGCAACCAAAATTTATAAGTTTCTTGCAGTGCTGTCTAAGATTATATAACTCGGTCTATCTTGGCGAGAATACACACTCTTGTTTCTGATGGTTTCATTGGACATGCAGTTTCGAAGCGTAAATGCAAGCTGATAACTGCACTGGTTCTATTTGCACCTATGGCTAAACGAATTTTAGAGTTACTGACGGTATTGATAGTCTGAAAGGTATGACGCTCTAGTTGAACTGTAAAAGATACATCCGTAAACAACTAATACGTGCTCGATGCAGTTTCAGAATTGTTACACGATCCGTCCGTACCTCTTGTACTGCCCGACAAAATTTTGAGGACATTACGAGGGTAGATTGAAATGTTTCCGGAATGGGCAAGAAAACGCAGTAATTAAACAGGTTTTATTTTTTATTTTTCAACATAGTACCCTTGCAGGGCGATACACTTTTCCCAGCGGTGCTCCATCTTTTTTAAGCCTTCAGAAAAATATGATTTCGGGAACTCTGCAAAATAAGCTTTAGTGGCGTCGATGACTTCCTCATTTGACGTAAAGCGCTTGCCTCCAAACCAAGTCTTCATGTTTATGAACAAAAAGAAGTCGCACGGGGCCGATCTGGAGAGTACGGGGGATACGGCACCACCTCGTAGCCCAATTCAACCAATTTAGCATTGGCGATTCGGGATGAATGGGCCGGCGCGTTGTCGTGGTGGAAGAGCAGTTTTTTCCGCTGCAAATGAGGCCGTTTCTCCTTCAATATGCCGTTAAATTGATCCAATAAATCGCTGTAGTATTGTCCCGTGATAGTTCTTCCCTTCTGCAAAAAGCCGATGTGTATCACACCTTGCGAATCCCAAAAATCGGTGGCCTTGACCTTTCCACGATGGGACAGTCTTTGCCTTCTTCGGAGCAGATTCGCCTGGAGAAATCCACTGTTTCGACTGCTGCTTGGTTTCTGGTGTGTAGTGGTGGATCCATGTTTCGTCCACGGTCACGAATCGGCGAAAAAAATCCGTTGGATTACGCCTTAACAAGGCCAAACACTCTTTCGAAGTGGTCACACGATTTCGCTTGTTGTCCATAGTTAGCAAACGCGGCACCCATCGCGCCGACAGCTTCCTCATGCCCAAATGTTCGTGCACGATATTTTGCACACGTTCATATGAGATGTCCGTGGTCTCTACTATTTCGCGCAACTTCACTCGTCGATCGGCTAACACAAGATAATGGACTTTGTCGACCATTTCTTCATTTGTGGCCTTTTTTGGACGTCCACTGCGTGGTTCATCCTTGGTGCTCGTACGGCCACGTTTGAACTCGCTCACCCAGAAACTAATAGTCGAAAATGAAGGTGTGGATGTGCCCTGAACTTTCTGCAAAATATCTCGTATCTCCGTCGCCTTTTTCCCATCCATCCAGAAATGTTTGATGACTGTTTATTGCAATATAAGTAATTTCACACTATGAACAAAACCTTGAGGGACAACATCCTCTTAAATGCGCGCGTCTGGTAATGCTTAAACAAATCGTACTAGTCTGTTTCATCTTTATTTGAAATGGACAGCCTTTTTTAGCTATCATTACTTAAACAGTGGGAAAAATGTATGCTATGGTGTTTGAAATTACCTGTGGACAAGTGATTAGTGATTCTTCTATTTTTAATCCTGCCAAGTATCAATAACTGTTATCTCATGTTATTCGTCAAACTTTCTCGAATACTTCTTTAGAAGTAAAGGAACCCTTAATAAATAATATCATATTTTTAATAAAACCTCCTCTATAATCCCTAAAAGTAACTATGGTTAGTGAAAATCGCCCATTATTATGAAGTATCGAAGCAAATTGTCAATAAGGTCTTCCAGACAGTTTTGTTTGAAAAAGGAATTTTCAACTCCAAAATCTACTCTATTCTTAACTCTGTCATAACTGGAGACGCCAGAATTAGTCTACAGTTACGATAAAGTTAAGAATCGAGTAGTTGTTATCGAGTACGACCCAGAATTGAAAAGACAGAGCAGCGAGTGGCATACTAAATCATTACCTGCCTCAAGAAAGCGCAAATGAGAAAATCTCAAATCAAAACGATGCTCATTGTCTTTTTTGACATACGAAGAATCATCCATTTTGGTTTGTACTGCAGGAATAAAAAGTGAACTAAGTCTTTTATCTGCAGGTGCTCAAGAAATTGAAACGCTGGGTCACGTCAACATCAAAGACACGGTCAGACTCTACCACGTCAATGCCCTCAACCTTCATTATTACCACTTTCCTGGCCCGGTACAACACCCCAGTGGTCCGCCAGCTTCTTTACAATCCCAACATTGCTCCGTGCGACTTATTTTTGTCTGAAGTCCATGAAAAACATGTTACAACATTCCTAAGAGACTTTCCCGTCGAGGAGTTTTAGGGTGCCTTCCACGCAAGTCAGATACATGTATGGATGCTGGGGGGAGAGTATTTTGAAGATTTTAAGAATTTGTATTTATTGATCATCTTTCGTCTATATTACCTAAGCTTCTAAGGTACGACACTGCATGTTGTTTTAATAATTTTAGTACCCTTTAGTGTACTTGGCCAACATCTTCAGCTCAACGATTTTTACTTTCCCTATAAGACCAATTAAAGTAATTTGAATTACAGATTTTACTTTATTAATCCTTCTTTGCGAAAACTGCTGGAATTATTCCACAAGTTTATAAAATTGACATTACTATAAAGTACACTTTACGATTATCTTTACGGTCATCATTTAAAGTCATCTAACGGTTCAATTGCGGCTGCTCAAATTTATTTAATATAATTGGAGATGCTTATAACCATGCCTGCATGAAAAGTGGGTGAACGAATAGCCAACTTGAATTGCAGCCGGTCCCAAGCCCGGATAAAAGAGGAGGAATGCTTAGGTGAGGCTATCAACCTGACTGAGTATAACAAAATGCTCACAGAAAATATAACAATGCCTCGGACAGGACAGGAAAAAAGTTGACGCCCTGTCACGGAAAAGAAATCAAATATCGAAACCCTCCAAGAAGAAGTTGAGGTTCGACAACCAAAGCAACCTTAATATCCGGATACTTGTGAGATGTAGTATGGCGAAACTAACACATCACCATACATAAAGTTCGCATATAAAAGACTTGTATACGACCCGTTATAACATATGCCTTGAAAACAAGAGCCGAAAACTGCACAACAAAGAGAATCATCCAAACAACTGAGATGAGAACATTAAAATCCATAGCGGGATACACTTTGAGGGATCATAAAAGAAATGAAGACATCCGAGAACTTTGCGACGTCCCAGATATTGTAAGATGGTCTGGAAACAGACGTCGCCAATGGAGGGACCATGTTGAGCGGATGGATGACAACAGATTGCCGAAGACCGCAAGGGACGGCCTTGCAAGATCTAACAGACCTCCTGGACGCCCACCCATACGATGGTATGAAAGCTGGAGTTCATCATCCCAGCTACAACTCTAGCAGAGAGAATACAAGGCAAACGCCTTATTAATAATTCAAGGTCATCTACCATTCAAGGTTATTAAGGATCGCTCAATAACCAACTATAGTTACCAATCTATAAATTTAATGGTTATTACAATATCAATACAATATAGTACAAATATCAATTATTTAAACTCGATGGCGATCTATACGAAAGCAAATGTCATGGTTGCGAAACATCAAAGGATGCACTGGCATAAGGACAATTCAAGAACATTTTGACACAGTAAGAAAGAGATATGAAATGAAACATTTGATCGCGAAGATCCATTAATGGATAGACATCGAAAGTTAAGATGAAGAACGTCTTCTTCATAAAGAATCACCTACATATTGGTACAAGAAAGACAAATATGTGTGGATGTGCGCTCGATGCATGATCAAGGGTAAACAAATTTACTAACTCTTTGGTTCTATATTTCAATTTATTTACAGAAGTCGAAACCTCAATATGTTTATCACCATTAACACATTTCATCATACTTTAACTCACTTAAATAATTAATGATCAACAACACATTACGACCGAACTATATAATTGTAACATTTACCAAGGTGCTGTTTTTAATATCAGGATAAAAACCTCAAGATGTTAATCAATTATTACCGGTAGCGAATGTTTAAACATAATTACGGGTATTACGCGGTCGACCAGTTTAGGGTGCCGTAATTTCGTCTAGGGCACCCTCATTACCTGCGCCGTGGTAGCCCGGGGCGGCCCGCAATTATCCACGTCCCTCTCCACACACCGTCCATTAAGAGACCTCTGGTGCGGCCTTGTAATTTCTTAAATTACGCTCGCGAGCGACCGCCATCGACGCCCACTCCATTTCGATGATACCTGTCATTTTCGATCATACTGAGAAATTGAAACGTCATTGTCACGTGTCGGATTTAATCATTTTGAGAAATGGTTATTCTAAAATGTCTTTAATACTTAATGTAAATGTGCTAATTGAATTTGGTTGCGATCTCTAAATATCTGTCTTGATCATTAAATCATCATAACTGCTACGTTTATGTTGTGTATATATGAAGAATCAACAACAATCCCTTCAAACTACTCATAAATATCAGATGTTAGACTTATTAAAACTTCGAAATACAATTTGTCAAAACCCTAAATGTATTATTTCATTCAAGCTAAAACATTGTATTATATTTTTTAACAGCATTAAAAGAAATAGTGTTTGTTACCAAGTAAAAGTAAGAGGTTTTAAGGCAAAATGTAAATATTTAAGTTGCGTAGGTGGATTCTAACCCACCCCCTCAATTAATAATATTTAGGAAAAGGCATGAAAAAGATGCAGAATTGGGAAATCTAATAAATTTTTAATTCACATCTTCTCGCGTAAGTTTTAAAGTTAGGAGGGTGAAATAGTTAAGAAAGAATGGCCACTCAGAAAGACTTGTACTGGGACAAAAAAATTTGCTGCGTTATGCATTAGTTGACCCAAAATTAGTCCTTTTGCCTTCCTTTCACATAAAGTTAGGATTGATGAAGCAGTTTGTCAAAGCTTTAAATAAACAATGTGACTGCTTTAAATACCTGTGCGACAAATTTCCTGCACTTTCTGAAGCTAACCTTCAAGAAAGAATTTTTGTAGGCCCTGAAATTCGAACCTTAAAATTGGACAGATTGTTCTAGAATACAATGTCCCAGGATGAATCTGAAGCATGGAGTTCTTTCGTAGAAGTCATACACGGTTTTCTTGGAAACAACAAGTCTCCAATCCACAAAGATAATAATTTTCGACCATGTTGGCTACAAGCCAAAAAACTAAGGACAGATTCGTGATCAGCACATCCCATTTACTATAGGACTTGAAACACTTTTCCATGAAAAAAAAATCTTCATTATTGGTCTAATTCTGATTGGATATTAAAAATAATTGATATTTATATGATGAAGAAATAAAATGGCGGAGGTTTAAAAGTTGAAGTGAAGAAATAAAAAATGCATTCGTCGGTTTGAAAAATCGTGAAAAATTAATTTTTAGTTCTAATAAGCTGAAAATTACTGAAACTCTTCATTATTAACTTAACTTTGATTTTGTAAAAAATAATTGACATATATGATGAAGAAATAAAATGGCGGAGGTTTATAAGTTGAAATGAAGAAATGAAAAAATGCATTCGTCGGTTTGAAAAATCGTAAACAATTATTTTTTAGTTGTATTAATCTGAAAATTACTGAAACTCTTCATTATTATTCTGGTTTTGATTTTGTAAAAAAAATAATTGACGTATACGATCAATAAATAAAATGGCGGAGGTTGAAAAGTTGAAATGAAGAAATTAAAAAATGCATTGTTCGGTTTGAAAATTTGTAAAAAAAATTATTTTCAGTTGGATTAAGCTAAAAAGTACTGAAACCCTTCAGTATTATTGTAGTTTTGATTTTAGAAAAGAATAATTAATTTATATAATCAAGAAATAAAATTGCGGTGGTTTAAATTTAAAGTCGGTTTGAAAAATTGTAATAAATTGATTTTCAGTGAAATTAGGCCGAAAATTACTGAAACTGTTTACTATTAATCTAGTTTTGATTTTGTAAAAAAATAATTGGCGTATATCATGAAGAAATAAAATTACTGAGTTTTAAAAGTTGAAATGAAGAAACGATAAAAATTCATTCGTCGGTTTGAAAAATCGTAAAGACATAATTTTCTATTGAATTAGGCTGAAACTTCTAAAACTCTTTATTAATATTCTGTTTTTGATTTTGTAAAAGAATAATCAAGGTTTACGATCAAGAAATAAAATGGTGGAAATTTAAATTTAAAATGAAGAAATTATATAAATGCATTCGTCTGTTTGAAAAATTTTAAATTATTAAATTATCAGTTGAATTGGGCTGAAAATTACTGAAACTCTTCACTATTATTCTAGTTTTGATTTTATAAAAGAATCATGTTTAAAATTGAAATGAAGAAATGAAAAAATATACATTCGTGGGTTTGATAAAATGTAAAAAATTAAATTTCAATTAAATTTGACTGAAAACTACTGAAACTATTATTAATCTAGTTTTGATTTTATAAATATATATATATATATATATATATATATATATATATATATATAAAAATTCTGATGGAGAAATTGCTAAAAATTCTAAAAGCCTGGAAGGAGTTTATAGAAACTTAGAGGAGAAATATTGGAAAATTATAGAATATTTGAAAAGGAAATTGCAGAAAATTTTATAGAACCCACTCGCAAAGTATTTTGTATTTTGAAAAATATTAGACCTAGCGAAAAAGATTCTATTAATTCGAATTGAGAACAATTCTAGAAATTTCGAAGAACAATTTAAGAATATAAGAGATACTGTACAACCTTTTTAATTTTAAGTCAAAAAATCTGCAAGAGAAACTGCTGAAATATTCTAAAAACTTGGAAGAAGATATTATAGAGTTTTAGAGAAAAGGTGTTGGAATGTTCTAGAAATTTGGAATAGCAATTACTAAAATTTTACGAAAAATTATTTAAAAAAATAAAATTGTAGATCTAGCGAAGAAGATTCTATTAATTTGAATAGAGAATTATTCTAGAAGTTGCGAAGAAACATTTCTGGAATATTAAAAACCTTTTTAATCTTTCAAAAGTCTAAAAATCTGAAAGAGAAACTGCTGAAATATTCTAGAAACTTGGAATATGATTATAGAATTTTAGAGAAAAGATGTTGGAAAGTTCTAGAAAGTGCTAAAATTTTCCGAAAATGTATAGAACCCATGAACAAATGATTTTATAATTTGAATTGATCTAGGGAAAAACATTCTAGAAATTTGGATTAAGAAAATGTTGGAAAATTCCATAAATTTCAAAGAAAAATTGCTAGAATATTAGAGACCTTCTAGAACCTTTTAAAATTTAGAAAATTCTAAAAATCTGAGAAAGAGAAACTGCTGAAATATTCTAGATCTCTGGAAGAAGAGTTTTAAAGAAAAATGTTTGGAATATTTTAGAAAATTGGCAAATAAACTGCAGAAATTTTGCAAACAATTATAAAGCCCACGATTAAAGTATTTTGCAATTTTAAAATTATTATTATCTAGTGAAAAAGATTCTAGAAAATTGGATTGAAAACGTTGGAAAATTCAAGAAAATTCTAAGAAAAATTCGTGAAATATTAGAGACAATCTGGAGCTTTTTTAAATTAAAAAAAAATCTGGAAGATAAACTTTTGAATAAGATGCGCACTAGATAATTCTAGAAAAAAAAAACAAATATTTATAAAATACATTCTAGAAACTTATCGCAATTAAAAAATTTGAAAAATCTGGAAAGAAATTGCCAAAAGTTGTCTAGAATTTGGAGAATTTCTGGAAATTGTTAGAATATATTGAGGGAAATTCTAGAATGATAGATTACAGCGATTAGTGATAATAGGGATGATAGATGATAGAGATGACAAATGATAGAGATGACAGATGACAGTGATGACGCACGGCAGATGAAAGAGATCACAAATATAAATGATAGAATATAACCGATGACAGAGATTACAGTTGACATAGATGACAATGTTGACATCTAAGAAGAATGAAATATGACAGAGAAACAGATGGCAAAAATGACGGACGATAGAGATAACAGCTGACAGAGAAGACAGATTTCAAATGACAGGTTACAGAGATAACAAATGACAAAGCTCGTACATGACACAGATGATAAATGACAGGGAAGAAGCATGGCAATGATGGCAGATGACAATAGATGGAAAATATAACAAATGACAGATGATACATGACAGAGATGTATGATAACAGAGATGCTAGATGACATAGGTGAGAGATGATAGAGACGTCAGCTAACAGATATGCCAATTGGTAGATGATAGAGATAAGAGATGATAGATGTGACATAGCAGAGATAGCAGCTGACAGATGAGAGTGATGAAAGTGATCACAGATGATGGAAATGACAGATGACAGAAATCACTGAATTGGCAGATACTAGTGATGTCAGCTGGCAGAGGTGCCAGCAAAAACCGGAAGTGGATGTTTACTCGAAGCGTTTTTTTGTTTTTTCGTGTTTTTTCTAAATATGAAAAATTTTAAAAAACGGCTCAAACAAAAGTTAAAGGAAATAAAAAACTGAACAAGTTTCATTAAAACATATTTTTCATAAAATTCAAATTGAAAATTTTGACATATTTTTTCTAAATGCTAATAAACTATTAGAGTTACATGAAACTTGGATTACAAATAATTGTAGAGAATTTAAAAATCAACAAATCATAAGGAATAGCCTTTTTGCGTAAACCTCATAGTTTTCGAGTAAAATATAGGGAAAGTACTATGATGGGCACATCACCATTTTTACGTTTTGTTTTATATTTGTGTATATTCATATGTATTTATTTTTTTTTGAAAAGAAAGCTAAAGTAAATCAACATAAACATAAACAAAATTATCAAACTGATAGTATTAATTTTTATTTCACTTATTCTCGCGTAAGTTTTGGAATTGGAGGGTGGGATAGTGGCCACCCACCCACCCTACATATACACATTAATCACATCCACTGATCAGCGTTTAGTTTCCAGGGAAACCAACGGTAAATGCGTCAATTAACTTAACAAAAATCATCACCAGAGTTATACTTAAAATAAATACAAATATGTAGGGTGGGTGGGTGGCCTTGGACACGCCCTCCAATCAGTAAAACATATGCAAGGGTTCTGCAGTTTAAATAATGAATTAGTACAAAAAAATAATAAAAAAATGTGTCTGATAGATAATAGAATATAGGGAAAAAATTATTTCGTGAATTTTTTTTGTAAATTCGTTAATTTTCAATCACCACCATTCAATTATTTATTCCTTCATTTGTAAACTCTTCTGTTTGTACAAATAAATATACGTTATATTATTAATTCGTTGATTACATTCATCTTACAATAAGTCAATCAATCAATCCATCCTCTATTCATGCATACATTCGAGCACTGATTCATTCATTCATTGCATAATTTGCTTATTTACCAACTGGTTCAATCGTCCACTCGTTCATTTGTTAATTGGGTTAATTACTAATGAAATTATTAGATAACTCCTGTCAATTTACCATCTATCTATTAATATAGCCAATCGTACCGTATTGTTTTTTTTATTATTTATGTTCACAGCATTCAATTGCTTCAATATACAATAAACTTTATATTTCGTTGATTTCTAACTACATCGTTATACAATAAAAACACTTAATAACTTGTATGTATAACAGATTTTTTTGTTGTACATACAAGTTATTAATAATTTTTATTGTTAATTTTATATTTACCTAACTAAATAAATTATCCGCAAAAACAGCAAATTAACCTAGTATTTTTCCGGTCAGTTGCAATAATGTATCTAGCGTACTCTTGACCTACCTCAATAGGTTATGTATTAATGCAGGTTAAGAGTACCTTAGGTCAAGATAAATTTTATTGTGGTAGGTCAAGAGTACGCTAGGTTAATAGATAGGACTATGCTAGCTCAAGTAATGGTTTCGTGAGGTAGGTCAAGAGTACGCTGGATTCAAAAGGAAAAAATATTAAAGAATAGTGCATTGCTTTGATTAATTTCGTATTTTAGTTGTGATTGAAACTTTTTTGTTGGGTTATTTTTTAATAACTTGAATGAATTTGTGTTCAGAAAATGGTTTATTTTATTAATGTAGTCCGTTTTGTTTATTGCAATAACTGTATTTCTTTATCTGCTTTCGTAATTATGATAACACTATTACGTATTTTTATACAAAATCTGTTCTAAAGATATACGCTGTACAAATAAGTACATTAATCAGTATTAACATAACTGTAGCTATTCTACATAAAATCATCATTCATTACCTATAATCGACGTGACGTTATCGAATGAAAATTCTGATTTAGAATTTCATTAGCAACGTACTTGTCGTAAATTATGTTGACTCTATAAAAATTCGTTGCTCAACCATCAAATATGATTTGCACAAATTAATGGTTAATGCGCCTATATTTTCAAGTATTTATCAATACTAATTGGCGCAATTGACAGGATTAAAAATTTTAAACTAATGATTAATGGAAGATAATAAGAAGTGTATGCCTCTAATAGGAAACTTCCTGAATCTCTCATCTAGCAAAAATTGCTGCACACTTCGATTTAATCCATTTCTGTTTAGCAGCTTGGTTTTCTTCCCAAAAGTCAACCTCCGCCCTAACATCCAATAAGCATACTAGACACCTAGAAGGTCAGAAATCAAGTACACAATTTTTAGTCATTTATTTATATCTTTGGTCTTCTTCTTCTCCACGGTTTGCTATGTTTAACTCATATATAAATGTTCTAAAATTAACCCATTATTTAATAATCTTTATACGTAACTTCATTTTCAATATGGCCTATCAACTAAGAATTAGACAAACGCTTTCCCATACCTTTCAAATCTTATAAGGCGTCTCTAAACGTTCACCTTATGTCTGCTCCTATAAACCCATAGAAATACAGTAAGACCTCGTTTAGTGCGGTAAATGCGTTCCTGAAGATAGGAGCGCTAAATATGAGGTCATGTTAACACATATACGATCAAAAAGAAACAAATTTTACTTTAATTTTATACAGTAATATGTACTAATGATTTGCATTGATGAAAGTCCTGATATTGTTGATTTTTTGTCGAAGAAATCATCTAGAGTCGTTTGTCGCTTTCTTTTTCTTTCATTAAGCTAATATCGGTAGCAGGCGATCGCATTCAAAACTCCTCTTCTTGCTTTTGTACTCCTGTCAAAATTTGGTTCATTTGCTACAATTTAATCTATTTCGGTTATCGTTTCTAAACTTTTTTTAAAGAAAATTTGTAGTAATTTCTTTTGGTCCATCGTCTTCAGAACTACTGTTTTCGCCTTCTTCAATTCCTTGTACTGCCAGTTCCTGAAGGTCGTCTTTGGTAAAGCCTTCACCAGAAACTTGCAGTATCTCCTCAATATCCTTCTCATCTACATCTCCCAATTCTGCTGTTTCGACTAGATTGGCAATTTCACACACAATAGGCTCTTCTCGTTGATAATCCTGGGATATCCGGCCATATCTTCGTTCACACTCCATTCATGCACTTCCTACTTAATTCTTGCCAAGCGACATCGATATTGCCTATAGCATCCAGGATGTTATATTTTGTCCAAAATTGAAAAACTATTTCTTCTGTTTTATCAATAAGTTGTAAGATGTAAGAAGATAATGTGCCTTAAAATTTGCAATAACCCCCTGGTCCATTAGCTGAATTAACGACGTAGTATTGGGTGGTAGGAAAACTATTACCATCGGAATGCAAGTGTTTAAGTCCGATAGGTTGATGGGATGACTTGATGCGTTATCCAGCAGTAATAGAGCGTTTGGTTCAAAATTATTTAGTTCACAGATACGTTTTACAGATGTACAAATGTGTAGTAAACCAATTTTGAAAAATGTCTCTTGTGATCCAAGATTTCTTATTGAATTCCCAAATGATGTGTAGACTAAATTTTAGAAACTTAATTTGGTAATGATTACCGTGTAGTCGAAACTAGTCACTGAAATATTTCATGAATGATTTTCTCATTTACCTCGTGGTGAAACATTGTGGAATAATAGGTAATTAATTAAAAACACTTGGTTTGTTTCACTAAATTTAGTGAAACAAACCAAGTGTTTTTAATTAATTACCTATTAGTCACTGAAAATAAAATTTTAAGTGGTATAAAAAAGTAAAAGTGTTTTCTTTATTCTTAATATTGAAATGTACCACGAAGTGAACGCCGTTAAGATCCAAGAATTTTAGAACTCCTTTCATGGCCCTTGGGGTTTTGGCATGATACACAAGTAGAAGTTTTAATTTTAAATATCGCCACTGACGTTACCACCCAAAAGAAGGGTGAAACGGTCTTTTGCGGCTTTGAAACTCGGTGCTCGTTTTTCTTTTCGCAATATAAATTTGCGCTTTGGCATTCTCTTCCAAAAAAGTCCTCTTTCATCCACAGGCATGTACGGCAACTGACACAAATATATTTATTTTAAGTAAATGTTTTTATTTGCATTTAAAATATGTTTCATCCACGTTAAAAACCAATTCTGGTGGATAATTTCCTCTTTCAATTATGGCTTTTAGCGTTGCAGGAAAAATTGAAGCGGCAGCAGTATCTGCATTCGCTACTTCTTCGGTGATTCGAATGTTGTGGAGGTTACTTCTTATTTTAAACTTATCGAACCAACCTCGGCTAGCAGTAAAATTTTCACTCGTATCTTCTCTTTCATTTTGAATGTGATTAAAAATATTTATGACCGTTTGCATGATTATGACTTAGCAGCATGTTGCCTTCGATTTCATCATCAATCCACATGCACAGAGGTTTTTCCATTTCCTTCTAAAATTTTGCTTCTTGATCGAGTTTTCTTTGCTGCACTAGACGATGCGGTAATAGTTACTGACAACTTAATTTTCTCTTTGTTTTTTTTAAATGGTTCTTATTATAGAAGTAGACAAATTTAAACCATTTCCAATTTCAACTTGACGTTCACCGTTTTCCAATCGCTTCAACCCTTGCATTTTAATGTCGAGCGAAATGCGTTTTCGTGTCATTTTTGTTTTATGATCTTTACACCTACTCATTACAATCTAAAGAAAATAAGGATTAAATTTAAATGAACAAATATTTATGTATTTGATTTTCTTATACAATAATCTCAATTATTACTACATAAACTAATTACATTTTAGGCAGAACGTAAAAGTATTGAAGACTCTTTAATAGCTTACAAAACTTAAATGCACCAAACAAGCATAAATTCTCACAGCGCTGCGTACATATTCGGGAATAATCGTATTATACGAATGTATACGAATCAATGAAATACTGCAATAATTTGAATCCGGTTATATTTTAAGCATTTTAATAATTTTAATAATCAAGGTAGCATTAAACGAGGTCTTACTGTACTTCTTGCTATTCACAGCAGTCCTTATTGTCCATTCACCCACCCTTCAAATTGCTCAACGATCCCTTCAATTCTCCTTCGACGCCATCCAAGATTGGTGCTCCAAATGGCGATTTAGAATTAAAATTAATCCCTCAAATCTATTTGCCCCTTTCCATAAAATCACACCAAGATCTCCTACGATCACAGTTAATAATACTATTATTTATCCCACCTACCCTTGTAAATACCTTGGCAATAATTCTATTTTTAAGATAAAAATGAAAGCGTAAAGTATATGTATGTTGGTTAAAATGTGTAAAGGGTGGACCATCTTGTGGTTTCTTTTTAAATCATACGTTATTTTGATACTGGCAGTTTTTTTTCCACTCGAAATCTTGACAGAAAGTCAGTATCGTACCTCCGCGGTACGAAATGAGTCGCTTTACGATTGAACAACGTTAGGAAATATTTCAAACTTATTTCAAAAATGAGTGCTGTGTAGCCTAAACAGTGCGTTTGTTAAAAAGAAGTTTTGTCCGAAATGAATCACCCACCGCACCTGCTGTATAACAATCATGATCTTCATCCTCGTACGGTGCGCACAGACGACAATGTGGCTGCTGTAGTCGAGAATGTGAGACTCAATCCACGAACATCAACTCGCCGTCAATCTTAACAGCTCAACATTTCACGCATTAGCCAAAGGAGAGTTCTGGACAAAGATCTCGACTTATTCGCTTACAAGGTCCAATTAACTCAGAAATTGAAGGCACGATCATCCGCTTCGTTATCGCTTCGCAGTTAGGGCCTTAGAGAAGCTTCAATTGGACAACGATTTTGAGCGAAAAATCATCTTTTCTAACGAGGCTCATTTTCATCTTGGCGGCTACGTTACCAAACAAAATTGCCGCATCTTGGACTCGGAAAATCTGCACGTTATTGTCGAGAAGCCAATGCATCCACAGAGAGTGACAGTTTGGTGCAGATTGTGGAGTGATGTCATCATTGGACCATTTTCCTTCGAAAATGAAGCTGGGAACAACGTTTCGGTCAACGGTGAGCGTTACAAAGCCATGTTATCCGGCTTTTTTTTTAACTAGAATTGAAGACATGGATTTGGACGACCTCTGGTTCATGCACGATGGCGCGCCATGCCACACAGCCCATGCCACAATCGATCTTTTGCGCACCAAATTCAAAATCGTGTTATCAGCCGTCTTGGCGATGTCAATTGGCCGCCTCGGAGCTGCGATTTTACTACACTCATTTTATTCATACTAGTTTGCCTGAAAGAAGCTGTGTGAACATTCCAAATAATTTTTGTTATATCTGTGGGTGTTATATAATAAAGCAGCAGAAGAGGAACATTACTCAGTTGCTCTAGAGATTGTATCTGGCGATCAAAGGCGATCAGGACAAAAAGTTCGCTCACCACGTAGTGTGTAAAACATGTTCCAAAAATGTATCACATATAAGGGAGACCGCTCATCGTTGTCTTGGTGTTCCTATGGTTTAGAGAGAACAAAAAAATAATTATAATGATTGTTATTTTTGTTTGTGCAAAATTTCGGGGTTTAATAAGAAAAACAAAGACACGATTACATATCCAAATCTTCCATCAGCAATTAGACCTATAGCAGGTATTCCCATTCCTACACCACCAAAAACATTACAAGAGAATAGTACCAATTCTCCTTTCACCTCCAGCACAGAAGATAATTTCAATTTATCCACAGAATCACAATCCGTGACCTTTGAATCAATCAAAATTAAACGACTTGGTAGGCGATTTGAGTATTACAAAGGAAAAAAGTGAAATTTTAGGATCGAGATTGAAAGAAGACAATCTTTAATCTCCCGATACAACTTTCTATTAGTATAGACATCGTGAGGATGAATTTAAAAAGTATTTCGTAATGGATTGGGGGAGTGGTGTACTGTTGTGATATCCCTGGCTTGATTTGTCGCCTAGGAAGAGTTTATGAACCGACAGATTGGCGTTTATTTATTGACTCTAGCAAAAGAAGTCTAAAGGGCATAATAGAAATAAATTAATTTCAGTTCCAGTAGTTCATTCATTGCACATGAAAGAAACATATACAAACATGTGTACCATACTAGAAAAAATAAAATATAATGAACACAAGGGTACTTTGGCGGTGTGCGGTATTTTATTAGGGCTACAAGGAGACTACACGAAATTTCCGTGTTTTTTGTGTGAGTCAGAGAAAGACACTGGAAAGTTACTAATGGCCTGAAAAGAAAACAACTGGTTCCAGGGACAAAAAATGTAATAAATTGCCAATTAGTTGATTCTGCAAATATATTGCTACCTCCTTTGCACATAAAACTGGGATTAATAAAGCAGCTTTTGACAAAAATGGCCCTTGTTATCAATATATTGCTACAAGATTTCCATTACTGTCGGAGGCAAAGATGAAGGAAGGCCCATAATTTCGCAAACTTATGAAGGATGTTACTTTTAAAAACTGCATGTCTGACATGGAACTTCAGGTTTGGGATTCATAAGGATGTCATCGAGAAGTTGCTGGGTAATGTTAAAGATGATCAATATGAGGAAATTGTAAAAACTATGCTCAAAAAGTTCAGGGGACTGGGATGAAATTTGAGCTTGATGTTACACTTCCTCCACTATCATCTTGAACATTTCCTAGAAAATTTAGGAGCACTGAGTGAAGAACACGGTGAGAGATTCCATCAAGACATAAAAGAGATGGATGTCTCCATGCTGGCCGACTACTGTTGGTGTTTGGTGAGAGAAAATTCTTGCCAGGATCACAAACGACAAACAACTCAACGTTCATTTATTGTCAAGAGGAATAGAAAATAGCTCTTAAGGTATGTTAGTAATTCCACATTTATTTTAAACATTTTTAACTGTAAAATAGATTTGTTATCAAGCCTCTGTAGTTTTTTTTTTTTTTTAGAGAAATTTAAAGTATTTAAGTGTTTATAAATAATTTAAAAAGTAATAAAATAATAAATAAAATAAATATTTAATTCTAAGATGGCAAAAAACCTTACGAGATACGAAAAACTGTTAATATATTTGAATTTAGCATACAAAAATTAGGTTTAGAGACCTCTTAAACCCCGTGCCACAGAAAAAAAAATTCGCAGACCTGTGAAATCCATTCAATGAACTATCTTCGCTGTGCATGGTTCTTAGGTTTCAGTTGTTACAGTAATTGAATTTTGTGACCATAGAGACACAGATTTTTGAGAATATGCGATGCAAAGAGCTTCTTGAAATTTGCAGTTCTTGATGTTCTGGGAGATTCTTACGTACTGCCTCGATATTAACATTTGAACGGCTTGTTTTTGACCGACTAGTGTGTTTAGCGTCTCCAAATGATCGAGTCCCCCTGAATCTTTCAATTAATCTCTTCAAACCCAAGTGGTTTATCAGGTTCGTATTAATAGATTATTATTCAATGTATAATTATTGTTCGCAATTCTCCCACGATAGAATGAAATATACTGACCGCCATAAGTAAAAGAACACCAAGAATTCGTTGCTCAATTTTATGAAAATTTCAGAAATACGTAAATAATCCACACTAAGTATTGATTAAAATTTCAACAAAAATTCATTTAATTTCAATAATGAGCTGCTTTTCCACGATCTCTGTAACACTCAGCAACTCGCCTAGGCATACTAGAAATCAAATTGTCAATTTCAGCCAGAGGGATTGCATCCCAAGCTTCTTGAATTCGCATCCTCCTAATATCAGGTAAAGTGAGTGGGGGTGGCTAAAGATGGCCCAGTCTTCTACCAATTATATCTCATACGTGTTCAATAGGTGATAGGTCTGGAGAACGAGAAGGCCATGCAAGTAAATCAACATTAGCTAGTTCCAGGAATTTTATAGTAACTCTAGTTGGATGCGGCTTTTCATTATCCTGTTGGAAAATGGGGTTATCCAACCTTCTCATTAATGTTGGTTCTAGAACTGTATTAATTTAGCGATTTGCGTTTAATGTTCCTGGAATGAACACAAGAGGAGACTTACTTCCATTACCGACCGCCCCCCATATCATCACACCGCGTGTAAGAGCTGTAAGGCGTTCCACTGCAAACTGTAAATTTCCTCATTCTCCTCGGCGACGTCTAATCATTTTACGACCATCGTGGGCAACAAACAAAATCTTGCTAAAGATAACCTGCCTCCATTGATCGACCCATTGTAGTCTCTTATTGCACCATTCCAGACGCCACCTCTTATGGCGAGGAGTTAAGGGCAAACAAAGAAAAGGACGTTACGACTTGAGACCAAATGATAGAATCCTCCGTTAACTGATCTAACGGAGATTCCTTGGTTAGTTGAACCTCTTCAGATGTCTCCAACGGCTCTTGTTGTTGAAAATCGATCAGTGGAAGCGACGAGCCAAAGAGCTCGATCTTCACGTTCTGTAGTGTTTCTAGAGCGCCCAGGCCGTTGTTCCTGTCCATCGGTCCATGTACGCCAATATCGAGATATTGTACTGACTGACTACCAATGCATTGGGCAATATCACGAATGGACAAACCTGCTTCTCTGAGTCCGATTACTCTACCGAGTTCAAAATCGCTTAATTATTGAAATACGCCACACTGACGAACTTTGGTTTAAATGGAGAATCAATTAACTGGTGGGCACGATACAACTGTAATGTAACTGATAATTCAATACAATTTGTTTCATTTTTTATACTTCAAGGTAAAGTGGCCATATAGTTACCATGATGTTTTATTTAAATTTTAATCATTTCTTAGTGTGGATTATTTACGTATTATCTGAAATTTTTATAAAAATTGAGCGATGAATTCTTGGTGTTTACTCATGGCGGTAAGTATACATACGCATTTTGTTTAGATTTAAGTCAAGATTACTATCCACAATGGTACGCCATTTAAATCAGCTTGAAATTGCATCTTGTCAAGTAGAGTCCTAATGTTTTTGAATATTTTTAAGTCATTGGAGTAGAAGCGAAACTGACTGTCTTTAATATTTATTCCGATGTCATTTATAAATAATAAAAACAACAGAGAGAACCCAGAGGCACACCTGATGTCACCTCTATGCTACTCGACAGGTAAACGCTGAGTTCTATCCAGGAAAAAGCTTCCTAACCACCTTATCAACCCATCGATTTTAATTTATGCAGTAACATACCATGCTATACACGATCGAAAGCCTTGGAGAAGTCGGAATAAATTGAATCAACCTGTGATACACTATCCAAAGACTGAGACAGACATGTTTGATAAAGTATTAAATTTGTGACCTTTTAAAAATCCGTGTTGTTCATCAACAAACCTTTAACTATTAAAGGATAGCAAATGATAAAAATTTTATTCATATGGATCAAGTGGTAATAACTTATTTAAGAGGTCTTTCAGTTTTTTCTAACAATGAGATACAAGACCGCCATCTTCGACTTATGGCAACGGGTCCATATCAAAAAAAATTCCAAATTCAAGATGTACCACGAAGTAAACGCCCCTACCATCAAAAATTCCAAATATTTGATTGAGATTGATTCCAAAAAAATAAACAACAATTATAAACATACCACAAGAGATACCGACGATGTTACCATTCATTCAATGGCACACGCAAACAACCGTAACCTTAATCCAATGAATGACGTAACGAGATTATGAATAACAATAACAATGAATTACATTTATGCATAATTAATCGAGTGGTCCGTTCGCGCAGTGTTTGTAATTCAAACGGCCACTCCGTTACGCCGAAGTCAAAACAATAAGTTATGGCGCTTTGGGCCGCGTCTTGTAATTCAGTTAATGGGTCGTCTCCGATGACAAATGCTAATTGGTCGGATCGGTGGAATTAATTAATTGAAAAGCGAAAGGTAATCGGCGAGGATAAATGTCCGGTCGATGGGATCTGGTCGTGCCGGCGAGTTAATAAATAAATTAAGTTATTGCGAAACGGCACGGATGGATTTTGTCGATCTGCGCGCAGATATTGTTGAATATATAGATCGCGCGTGGGTAGCGGTGCCACTGCCATCTTGAGAGCGTGGCCTGAAAAAAGGCGCTGCTGGAATTTATTCATCCGCTCCCCTATTGTCAAACTGGTTACGTTAATGGTTAATAATGTACGTTTTAAATTGGTAACATAATCAAAACCTTGTTTGAAATACATTGTACTTCAAAGTTTTAAAAACTTATTAATATGACCATAATAGTACTTGTATTGAAATTGAAATGTACCAAGAAAACCCAGTTGAAAACTTTAAACCATTTAAAATAGTTGCCATTAAAAAAAACAATTAGAAATTCCATACAAAATTATTTTAAAGTCGAAACTATTATTATTATTAAACAAGTAATAGTTATTTTTTTAAATAGTACAGTCGACGATGGGCGCATATAGTTGTAGCCTAACTAGCGATAGCGAGATTGCAGCACCACTAGTTCAGGTCAGCAATAGGAAGGGTGACCAGTGCCATTCCCAATTGAGATACAATTAATGACACCTTAGAGTGATGGGGCAATACTTTACGGTAACATGCTCATTTACACACACATTTACACACACAAATAAGATGGCCGATGGACCAAGTTGTCGATAGCCAAAAACTACTACTCCATATCTTGAATAATTTCCCTATTTATCTCCTGGTGGAACATTATGGTAAAGAATTGATATACAATTGGTTTGTTTTACTGATTTTTTATATCTACTCGGCTCTAACAAGCGAAACTAATCGAGTAAACATAAAAAATCAATGAAACAAACCAAATGTTTATCAATTCTTTACTTTCTTTTACTACTACTACTGATACTAGTACTTGCGAACACTTTCATTAAAAAAAAAAAACAGATCTAAATAGTTGCAATTGAACATTTCTTAAAAATAACAGAATTCAGTTTTGCAGAGAAACAGTTAAAATCTGTGCAAAAAGTGTAATTAATAAGAAAATTTGCCAATAATCATTTTAAAATATTGAAAATGTCTTCAAAACACACAAAAGAGACTTTCTAAAAGAAAAAACAACTGTTGTAAAATATGCATTTTATTATTCTTTTAAACAGCTAAAATTTAAATAAGAAAACTAAGATTCGCTAGGAAAAAAAATTCTATAAAAAAACAATTAAAAAAAAGAATAACAATTTAACTTTCCTAAGAAAAGATATTTTATTTTATTCAAATGAAAATACAAAAACTGTTGAAAACATTTACAAAATATTTCCCTGAAATTGAAATTTTATAAGAAACGCAATTGAAAACTTTAAGAAAGATATATATTAAAAGTGCTTAAAAATGGTTTGGATTTTATAAAAAAAACACAGAAATGGTTGGACTAAAAGAATAGTTTAAATTTTCTTAAAATTGAATTTTGTTTTCAAATATATTTGAAATAAAAGCAAAAATTTGTTACAAAAACAGTTAAATGTTTTTTGAAAGAAACCATTTAGAAAATAGAATAGCGGTTATAAAAAAGACAGTTAAAAACATAAAAAAGGAACTAAAAATTTACCAATAATATTTTTCAAAATACATATTCAAATTGACCTTCTTTAAAAAAAAACTACACAATACACAAAGAACAAAAGAAACATACAAACAAAAACAATTGAAGAATTACAAGAAAAACATTTGTATTCTTGTAATTCTTCAATTGTTTTGTAAGTAGCTGAAATTTTACAAAAAGAAATATTAAAAATCTGTTAAAAACACTTTAAAACTTTTATAATTCTCTTAAAATTTGCTAGATTAAAAAAGATTTATATAAAAAAGGACCTAAATATTTTATTAAAAATAATTGGGACTTTCTTAAAAAAAAAACAGTTAAAACATTTAAAAAAAAAGAAAACAGTTTAACTTACTTAATAAAAAATATTTCAAATTTTGCTAATTAAAACCTTTCCAAAAAAGTATTTTTATATAAATAGATAAAATTTTAAAAAATACTTATAAATTTCTCTAAAAAACCAAGAAAACAGTTAAAAACTTTCTAAAAAAACATTTAAAAATTTACTTAAAGACGATTTGGCTTCTCAAAAAAAATTGAACTAAGAAAAGATATTTTAACACCAAAAATGTTTCCAATAGATTAAAGCTCTGTAAAAACAAACTTTTTTAAATAGTTTTATTTTACAAGAAAAATCACAATTAAAGATTTATTATTTAACAAGTGACAGTGTAAAACTTTGTGAAGCTAACTTAAAATATGGTTAGAATTTAAAAATAAAACAATTGAAGTTTGCTAAGAAAAAACAAAGTTTAAAATTTGCTTAGAAATAGTTACAAATAGAAAAAACATTTCTTAAAATAAGTACGTTCAGTTGAAATATTAAAGAAAATGTTTGCTATTAAAGAGTTAAAAACTAAAAATAAAATAACCTTAATATCATCCTCTTAATCCTTTACACAATCCTTCTAACCAGATCCTCTATGATACCACTTTAGTATCCCCATCCTATAGAACGTCTTCGATTCCTATCAGAAAAAATATCCAAAAATCCTTTCAACTTTCACATATTATTCTTATATTGTATTCCTAGAAATCCTAGTCTAAACCACAAATTTAAAAATCCTAATTCAACCATATTTGATTTCATCTCATCGTTTCATCCATCTACGCATTAACGACTGACGCCATATGACTGGACAAAACAAGGCAGAAAGACCTCTGGTCGATAGCCTTTTGACGAAGTAACTCACTGACATATCATCCATTATTTATTATTTAAATGTAAATATGTATAGTGTGTCAATAAAAATGTGTATTATTATTATTATTATATTTTGAACTTTAGAAACAATTAGAAACCTTCTAAAATAAACATTTTAGAATTCTTTTAAAATCTTTTAAAACATTGTTATAAAGTAGCCAATATTTTACCAAAAATAATTGACAATCTGTTGAAAACAATTAAACAACCTTCTGAAATTTATTTGTCTAACTCTCTTAAAACAGTTACATTGAAAAATACCATTAGAGTTTTCCTAAGAAATATGTAACAATAATGGACCATTTTCTATAAACAGTTAAAATTTTACTTAAAAAAGCAAATGAAAATTTGTTGAAACGTTAAAAATTACTTTAAAATTTATTTACGTTTTGGCTTTTCCAAAAATAAAATACAGGATTAAAAACCCTTAAAAAACTAACTCTTTTAAAAACAGTTTGAATTACAAAAAAAAAATCAGTTAAAAATTTAACAAAACAGTTGAACTTGTTCTTGAATCTTGTCGGCGTTTACTTGGTGCTATATTTTTATTAAAATTAAATAAAAACACTTTTCACTTTAATTTACCACAACAGTTTTTTTTAAATTTTTCTGTTAAAAATACTTTCCAGCTAACTTAAAAAAGAATTGAAGTTTCCTAATTTGAAAACTTCAAAACACGGTTTTTTCTCAAAGAAGAAACAATTGACTAAGAAATTTGGATAAAAACAATTGAAAAAATGCAAAGAAAACAGTTGTGAGTAGGATGAAAAACAGCTAAAATCTAAAAAAAATAAAACAAAAATTTGTTAAAAGCAATTAAAAACTATCTAAAACACATTTAATAATTCTATAAGAAACTAGTTAAAATTTTATTTTGAAAAAACCTTTCAGATTTTCTAGAAAAAAAATATTTCTATAAAAAAACTTATCAAATTTTACTAAAACCCAGAATTAAGATTTTATTACATTACAACATTTAAAAATGTTAAAAAAAACACTTAAAACACGGTTTGGCTCCTCAAAAAAAAAACAATTGAACTTATCTAAGAAAAAATATTCCAATACCAAAGCTTTTACCAATACTTTAAAGCTGTCTATAAAAACTTTTTTAAATAGTTTGATTTTACAAAAAAAAACACATTTAAAATTTTATTATTTAACAAGTTTTAAAAACTTTGTGAAAAATACTATCGAGCCAACTTAAATGATGGTTAGAGTTTAAAAATGAAACAATTGAAGTTTCTTAAGAAAAGAAAAAACATAAAATCTTAAAACACAGTATAAAATTTCCTCAGAAATAGTTAAAATATAAAAAAATATTAAAAATTAAATTAAAAACTACGTTCAGTTGTTGAAATATTAAAATAACTTTTACTCTTGAAGAGTTAAAAGCTAAAAATAAAATAACCTTAATAATATATTTTGAACTTTCTAAAACAAACATTTTATAATTCTTTTAAAATAGTACAAATTTTATATAAAAAAAACATCGAGATTTGCCTGGGAATTTTTTTAAGTAGCTAAAATATTATCCAAACAAAATAGCAATATGTTAAAAACAATTAAACAACTTTCAGAAATGTGTTTTTTACTCTCTTAGAACAGTTGAAGTTTCATTGAAAAATATCATAGGAACTTGGACAATTTTCTATAAACAGTTAAAACTTTACTTAAAAAAACAATTTAAAATCTGTAGAAAGGTAAAAAAACTCTACAAAATTTACTCAAAGACGGTTTTGCTTTCCCAAAAACAAAAACAATTGAACTTACCTAAAAGAAAATATTTCAAAACTTTAGCTAATAAAGGATTAAAAAACTAATTCTTTTAAAATTTAACCTTTTTTTACAAAAAAAAATTAGTTAAAAATTTATTATTAAACAGTTTGTATTTCTTTGTAAAAAAATTCTCTCAAACTAACTTAAAAAACAATTTAAATTTCCTATTTTAAAATAGAACAGTTGTAAACATGAGCATCTAAAATTTTTCGTATTAAAACAATTGAAAATTGTTAAATGCAATTAAAAACTTTCTAAAAAAATATTTAATAATTCTTTAAGAAACTAGGTCATTTTGAAAAATCCTTTAAGATTTTCTAGGGAAAAAAACATTTCTATAGAAAAGCTAAAAATCATTCAAATTTTACTAAAACACAGAAAAAAAACTTTTTTTAAATAGTTTGAATTTTACAAAAAACGCCTTTTTTAAAATTTGTTATTAAACAGAAACTTTGTAAAATTAAACAGTTGAAGTTTCCGAAGAAAAACATTTGTAGTTTTCAAACCCAGTTTAATATAACTAGAATTGGGAAATAATATTAAACATTTCTTTAAAAAATATAAATAAGATATTTCTCAAATAAAAAGTGATTGATTAAGAAACGACAGTGGAAAAAATCGTCGAAAAAATTGACAGAAAAAAAACAAATTAGAAGTCATTTTTAACAGTTGAAATATTTGAAAAAACACACATCAATATTTAATAAGACCAAATCATTATATATATACATATATATATATATATATATAAGTTTTACTAAAACACAATATTAAAAAATGAAAATATGATTTCTAGAAAAAAAAAACAATTGTAGTTTCCTGGAAAAAACGTTTGAAGCCAAAAAAACATAAATAAAAATTTATTAATAAACAGTTTAATATTTTGTTGATTTTAAAAATGGTTGCAGTATAAATACATTAGAATTGAAGTTCCTTAACAATTTTTTTATAAATTTTAATAATCATTAAAAAAACAATAAACCATTTCTCAAAGAAGAAGCAATTGATTAAGAAATGGCATTCGAAAAATTGCAGAAAGAAATACAATTCAAGTAAAAACTGTTTGAAACAAACAAAATATCAAAAATTTTACAAAAATAATTGAAAATCTATTAGAAACAATTAAACAACTTTAAAAATTATCACTTTTACTAAAAAAAACAATAATTCCTGAAATAAAACATTTGGACACTTAAAAACAAAAAGAAATAGTTTAAATTTACAGGATAAGTTCTTAGGAAATAAACAATTAATTCAGAAATTGTAGTAAAAAAAACAATTGAAAACTTGTCAGGACAAAATGCCCTGAAACATTAAAAAAATTGGTAAAAATATACCGAAAGTAACAATCAATCTTTCTAGGAAATATTTAAAAAAAACTATTAATACAGTTAACATTTTACAAATAAAAAACAATCCGGATTTGCTAAGAAAAAACAATTGAAAACACTATAAAATGCTTAAAAATATTAACAATTGTATCTCTAACAATTAAGATTCGTTAAGAAAACACTTTAATTATCGTTCTCTGTCAACAACAGCAACGGACCGGTTTCGATGTATTTTGGATCTCATCAGGGTAGCGCAGTTGGAGATATGTAATCGAGATTTACTTTGGAAAATTTTACTCTCCGGGTAAACCGAATAAAGGTGCCATCTGTTGTGTAAGCGTTGCACTAAATCCCTGTTTGAGTGGATAACCACCGATTGGTCGACAATTCATCCACTCCACTCAAACAAGAAACTAGTACAACGCTTAGACAATAGATGGCACCCTTATGGCAATGTCTTGAAAACTTTAAGGATGCAAAAAGATTAAACCTTGCTTAAAAGTTCGTTAATTAATTACCTAAGTAAAAATATTTTAAAACTAATAATGAGCTTTTTTATGTAGGAGTATTTATTTATTTATTATTTATCAAAAGTACATAAAAAACAAATAAATTACACAAAAAACACACATAAAATTTTTGGCGGAGTTCAAATTTAAATGTTGCACCATCATGTTAAGAAGCTGGCATCATCTTGTATACCCGAAAGCATTTACAAAAAGAACTATTTTTTTTAAATAGTTTGATTTTTACAACAAAAAAAAAAACACAATTAAATAGTTAAAATCTTGGTAAAAATTAGTCTCAAACCTAGTTTTCAAATGTTTCTTTAAAAATTTTGAATTGTTTTTTTTTGAAAATTTAAATAATAATGGATTGTTTATTTTCCGAGAAAATTTGATATGTTTTTTGAAATATTTTCTATCATTTTTTAATAAAGTAATTATTTAAGTATATATTTTATTAATTTTAAGATGTCAAAATTTCAATTTCTTTTCTTTTAATAAAGTAACTTTTTTGAGAAAATAATAAATAAAATAAATAGGTTAATTTCAAAATTTCAATGCCTTTTTTAAACCAAATTTAGAAGTTTTTGGATATAACTTCAACTAATTTAAAACAAAATTAAACAAAATGTATTTCTTTTATGTATTTAACTGATTTTTTTACAATATTTCAATTATTTTTGGAAAATTAAATTTATTTTCAACTGACTGGGAAAGTATGAGGTCTGTCTGTTTAAAAAGCATGTTTCAAAAACTTTTTATTGAAAAATATTGCTTTAAACACATTTTTTTTTCTCCTGTTCGTTTTTAAAATTTACATTTAAATTTTGTAATTATTTTTATTACTATATTTTCAATGAGTGTTTGACACTTTTTACTAAATAATCAATTGGTTTTTTATACAAATTTTGAATTGCTATTTATAGAAAGTTTTCAACTATTTTTAAAATGTTTTCAATTGGTTTGTTTCAAAAATCAAAACTGTTTTCTTTTTGAGATATTTTTGGCATTTTTTTTAATATTTATTTTCAATTTATTATTGATAAAATTCCAATTGTAAAACAAATTTTAATAAGCTTTCAACATTTTTTAACCAAAATTTCAATTGTTTTATTGTAAAATAAATGAAAAACAGATTTTAGACACATTATAAAAGGCTCTTTTAAGTTTCCAACTGTTTTTTTAAATTTTAGCTGATAAAAATTGTATTTGAGAAAACTTTTTTAAAATGCTGGTTTTTTAACACTATTTCAATCAAGTTTTCTATTGTTTTGTTAACTATTTTTTAAACATAGACCAAAACCAAATCAAAAAGAAACAAAAACAAAATAACCACCACGAATTTCGTCAACAACTGACAGTTGCTAACACTTGCTTGTTTAAAAATGAAGTCCGCGGTATATTACTTTCGCAGCACTTAACTCGGAAATCTTTTGTCTTACGCGCAAAAATTATTATTCATTTTATAATTATCTACAATTACTTATTATACAGGGTGACTGACGAAAAACCTTTGGTGCTGTATCTCGCTTATTTTTTATCAGATTTTAATAAATAAAACATCAAATTAAACCATTTTTAAAAGACTTTAATAGGATCTGAACTGTTATTTTTTCTCGCACCCAGTTTTTGACAAATACGATCAACATTTTTTTTAAATTGCACTATATATATATTTTTATTGCTTCGCAAGGAGATTTTTTTTCTGAATATAAAATTGTAGACAAATTTATCCATACATCAAACTTATGTCGAGAAATTGAGGATTAAAAAAATAAATAAAAAGTCAAGTATCCATTATAAACAATATACAGACCCTATTTTAAATGTCAAAAGTGACAGTGACAGCCATTGATACAATACTGCAACGATTTTTAATTATTTCATAATTAAAATGTTGCAAAATTTCAAACACTGTACTAGAATTTTGTGCTTCTACAGAAATCGTTTTTCAGTTTTTGAAATCTTGCAACATTTTTATTATGAAATTATTAAAAATCATTGCAGTATTGTACCAATGACTGACACTGTCACTTTTGACATTTGGAATAGGCTCTGTATATTGTTTACTATGGGTATTTGATTTTTTTTTTAATCCTCAATTTCTCGACTTTGGTTTGATGAATGGATAAAATCGTTTACAAATTTAGATTCAGAAAAAAATCTCCTTACGGATCAGTACAAAATATATATACAGTGCAATTTGAAAAAAAAAAGTTGATCGTCTTTTGTCAAAAACTGGATGCAAGAAAAAATATCAGTACAGTTCATATTAAAGTCTTTTAAAAATCATTTAATTTGATGTTTTATTTATTCAAATCGGATCAAAAATAAGCGAGATACAGCACCAAAGGTTTTTCGTCAGTCACCCTGTATACAGGGTGAGTTTTTGGGGATCTCGGAAACTATAAGAGATAAAGAAACAGTTAAATGGGGAAAGAAGTGTAGATTTACGAGGCGAATAAAATTCGACTTTCAAAAATTTCAAAAAAGTCAAAATTTTCTGATTATTTTTTATTAATCTGCATAAAATTATCTAAAACTTTGTCTTTCACAGTTTTTTTATATATGTTACAATAATCGAAATATATTGATTTGAAAAGAGAGAAAAAGTTAAAGGAAAAAAATCATATAGGTTACATTTTTCATAGATTCCGCACTTTATAAATAAATAAAAAATTTCTAACATAAAGTTAAGCCTCTTGTAATTAACCAACCCAATTTAAAAAAAGCAACTATTGTGACTTGTTGTTATTTTTAAACAAGTAATTCTCCCTTCATTTGTTCTTATTGTTTTTAAAATGATATTGACATCAATTCAGGAAAATAAATGTCACATATTAAACCACTAAAATTATTTACCATCGAAGATAAAGTTTGGACATTCCTAATGGTACTAAAAAGAGTAATAATAACACTTTCCAACATTAATTTTCTTGAATTCAAAATAATAAAACAATTAACTTTGTTGGTATCACTTTTTATATAATAAATAATAAAAAGTGATACCAACAAAGTTAATTGTTTTATTATTTTGAATTTATCAAAATGTATCACGAAGTGAAAGCCTCCACAATTACTTAATTTTCTTGGATTAATGTACTCTTAAGAAGTAAACTTTTCGATTAAATCATTCTATATTTCCCAAAAACAAAAGAAAACGAACCGAGGGCATTGCCTCTTTTTAATTCCATCAACTTTGCATTTAAATGAATTTCTAACACTAATAATAATTAAAATCGTCTATATTTAATTTAAGTGTGACGGGGACGATCCTTTAAAGCACAAGCTCATCATTTACACACACAAATCACACGGCGGAAGAACCACGTGGTCGATAGCCAAACACTACTACTACTACTTAATTTATAACTATACGTTTTATATAGCAAAGTTATGGTTATTTATAGTGTTTGCATTACGTCTTAAATAAACACAATACTGAATTTCAAGGTCGATAAAATTAAACGTAAAATAAAAACAATTGAAAATCTCAATATTTGTAAACAAATACGTGGAGATGATCGAGATTGTCAATAACAATAACGACTGTTATTTTTTTGTTTCCATTATCCGTTAACAGCTGTTTTACTATTTTGCACTTTAACAGCTTGACACTGGTGTTCTTATTGGAAAACGAAATTGTCAGTGTCGCAGAAATGCGAATGCTGTTTTCTCCGTCGTCGTAGTGAATGAATGGCACCGAAATAGAGGGACAGTCGAATCGCTGGTGCACTAACCTAACTAAACACTTTGACAGGCGGATATAACATAAACAAGACGTGACCGTACGTTAACGCGACCAACGTGTACATATATGGGTTTTTTGTTTTGCAGGGCAGAACGTCGCGAATCATGCGAATGGGGGGCTTTATTGGTCGAGGCGACCGCGCTCGTGAAAAAGGGGGCCAAAAGTCGGACTTACGTGTTTGTATGTATCTGGCCGCGGATGCCACATGAGAGGGATGGGCGGCCCTTGGTCCCGATTCTCCGGAATCGACCATCTTCACCCACCAAACTTCATCCACTTTGCACGAATTTTAACACAAAAACGAACACAAGAACGTTCACTTCTTGGAATATCTATGGCGGACTGTCAACTGTTTTCTTCGCGCAAGTTCATCGTAGCGCCATCTCAACACTGATAGATCAAGCCGAGCGTAAAAAAGAATAACAATTTAACAATTGAATATCAATAAAATAGCTTTTATTAATCAAATAATTATTTATTAATAAATGTTAAAATCTAAATTGAGTTTTTTTAGATCTTCCCTATGGGGATCTCGGAAACTATAAGAAATTGAAAAACGGTTAAATGGAGAAAGAAGTGTAGATTTACTAGACGAATAAAATTCCACTATCAAAGTTTTCAAAAAAGTTAAAAGTGTCAATTTTTTCAAATCAATATATCTCGGTTATTATAACAGATAGAAAAAAACTGTAAAAGACAAAGTTTTAGATAATTTTATGTAGATTAATAAAAAATAATCAGAAAATTTTTATCGCCATTATTTTCCGAGATATGTGGCAAACTTACATTTTTTTAATAGAAACCATAGTTGGCTGTGGCCTCATTCAAAAAGTAATTTTTTTCTCTTTAATCCAATATGGCATACGACATAGTTATTTCTAAAAATAAGTGAGTTATAGTCATTTTAAATTTTATTATAAATAAAAAATGGGTAGCCATGAAAAAGGTGAAAGTAAAACAATTGCAGTTGTTTATCATAATAGCAATATTGTAATTATTAGTTTTACAGAGATAAACCAAAATGAAACAACAGCATAAAGTAATTCTGTAATTATCAAAATATTAATGGAAGAGAAATTTTAATATTAAAAAAAATATGGTCAAAGAGTCCATTATTAATACTATTATGACATAAATTATATCTTTTTAAAATTGAATTTATGGCTTTTTTGACTATTCTCATGTAAATTGAATTAAATGTTTCAATAACAGCTAGTTTATGATTGATTTTTCATATACTTTGTTTTTTGCATAACTCCACAGAAAAAAATCTAAAACGCGCAGATCGGGAGATCTAGGTGGCCCTGGGATTGGTTTATTTCTTCCCACTTATGAGTTAGGAAAAGCATCATTTAAATAATTTGTAAAGCCAATATGTTATGAGGTGGAGAACCGTCATATTGGAACCATTTCTATCTTGCTTGTAATGATAAATTTAAACAATCGAGCGAATCTTCAAATGTTTACTGAAGAAAATGAAAGTAATCTTTTTCACTTAGTGAGCCTTCAAAAACATATGGACCGAGAATTATTAATCCAAACACACCATGGATTAAACCCAAATTTAATTTGTAGTTTTCTCTGTGAAACATCTTGTGGATTCTCTTGAGTTCATCTATGTTCATTGTGGCGATTAAAAATACCACAATTAGTGAATGGCGATTCATCTGTTCATAATATTTTTGTAAGAAACGTATTATCCACTTGACAAATGGGTTTATACCACATACAGAAGGCCATTTGATAATTACAAAATTATTATTCTTATGCTGGTTTTTCATTTTTGTTTAACTTTGTAGAACTAATAATTATAATATTGCTATTATTATAAACAACTGCAATTGTTTTACTTTAATCTTTTTCATGGCTACCCATTTTTTATTTATAATAAAACTTAAAATGACTATAACTCACTTATTTTTAGAAATAACTATGTCATATATCATATTGGATTAAAAAGAAAAAATTTACCTTTTGAATGAGGCCAAAGCCAACTACGGTTTCCATTTAAAAAAATGTTAGTTTGCGTCATATCTCGGAAAATAATGGCGATAAAAATTTTCTGATTATTTTTTATTAATCTATATAAAACTATCTAACACTTTGTCCTTTACAGTTTTTTCTATCTGTTATAATAGCCGAGATATATTGATTTGAAAAAATTGACACTTTTTACTTTTTTCAAAATATGTAGTTACCCTTGACTTTTTTGAAAACTTTGAAAGTGGAATTTTATTCGTCTCGTAAATCTACACTTCTTTGTCCATTTAACCTTGTTTCTATCTCTAATAGTTTCCGAGATTCCCATAAAGAACATCTAAAAAAACTCACCCTGTATATAACAATCCACACATGAATACTGTAAAATTCAGAATAGATTTTAATTATTCAATATGTTTAATATGATTTTGCAAACGTTTAAAATAATAACAAGCAACAGAATGGCCGATGACTTTCCTTCAATGTGTGATTTTTGGGTGTTTATAGTTTTTAAAATTATAAATTAGCTTAGGGATTTGTTTTTGGAAATTAGAAGGGATTTTTATTTGAAACTTTGGTCAGAGCATCGATCTGCAACACTGTTGACAGAGTGTATAAGGTTTTGAATATTCTGGGAACAAAAAAGAACATCAGAAGTGGTGGTTTGTGAATTATTCATCATAAAAATGGTAAGAGGTGTCGTAATTAAGGTTTATTGATGTTAAAGTCGCCTATGATAATAGCATTATCAAACAGTGAGGCTTTTATAAATACTCTGTATTTACACCCTGTTTAAATTTGTTACCAAAGAAGCTCTACTTGTGAATTTATTAATGAAACTATTTATAGCAATATTATAGTTATAAACAAAAAAATTTGACTATTGTGCATTAGTAGAAATAATACTAATAATAGTAGTGTTTGGCTATCGACCACGTGGTCCTTACACCGTGTTATTTATGTATTTGTTTGTGTAAACGGGTATTATAAAATGAATTAATTATAGCATTTAAAACTTCTATAAAATATTGCAGCTCACCAGTTAAATGTTGGAACCCAGTTTAGGTATTTCAAAAGAAAAGCTATTTCACTTAACAAGTAACAACCTCATCAATCCAGTATTTAAAGCTATTTCATTTAAACCTAAATCATTAAATAACCTTAATAATTCTCTTGCAAAATTAATATTTATATTATTTTAATACTGTTCAAGTAATTCAACTCTGTATAAAGTTAAGATTTTGTGAAATCCATATTCGTTTGTTTAATAAAGTTATGAATAACTCTGTGATATTCAAAAAGGTGTGATTATTTTCACAATTGCAATAAATTTGCGAAATAATTGTTCTGAAAATAAACACAACACGCCTTTTTGAAAATCACAGAGTCATTCATAACCATTCAATAATATAGAATTTAAATATTAAAACTAAATTAACTCATTATTATTACTCTGATAAAATTTAAACATTAATTTACTTTAAAAAACAGTTCCAATTTTTTAAATTTTATTATCTTATTCGATTAAACTACATGTTTTATGAAAGTTATCTCATTCTTAAAATTATTTAATTATTCTTTATTACAAATTGTATTTTATTTTTTTAAATTATTTTTTACAATACAATAATTATTGTCCAAAACAACTCTAAATTATTCAAAATTCAAACGTCCCGCCGAAAAAATCCATTCGTCGCGTTCGCACAGTTGGCAGCGCTAAAAACAGACGACTTCTCGGCGAACAGTCCTCTTCCATTTTGACTAGGCCAGGTTAGTAGACGTCTCGGGCTTCCAGCTTTTAATTCGAAAATATCTTGAGAATCCGACGACGCTTTTCCATGTCGGAGCCGAATTAAGAACCGGAACGTCCCGCCGTTTCCCACGTCTGTGATATTTTTCTAGCGAAACTGTGATTTTATTCGGTTTTTAGGTAAAATGGTGCAGCGGCTGGTTTTCAGACGACGCCTGTCGTACAACACAAAATCCAACAGGAGACGCATGTAAGTCGCTCGAGCACGTTTTTATTTAGCTTTTAAATAATACGCAGTGATATATAAATTAAGGGTTTTTTGTGTAAATGATGCTTAAAATTTGTGTGGTTTGAGGTTATGTTGATGTTTTGTTACACGTTTTTAGCCTTCATTTTATTGTTTTTATTTTTTCTTGAGAGTACTGTTTTTCAAAGCCTTCTAATGAATTAAGATTACACACCAATTTTATAAATATTTATATTTCTCAATGATTAAAATAATTGATGATCACAATAAAAGACAACATAATAATTATTAATTGGGTTGTTTGAGTACGTGAAAATGTTAATATTGATACTTACTTATTATTGTTATGGAGTGATTCATTGGGGTAGCTCCACAAAATTAAATAAAATCTTTATCATCCAGAAACGTACACTCATGTTGGGACTGAAATCTATGACTTCATGCAGAACATTATTTTCAAATAATGGTATACTTACTGTATTTACCATCTATATACTGGAATGTTTGCTGTTTACTTGGAAACAAAACCATCTATTTTCAAAAAATAAAAGTGCGCATATGCCCGATACTAGACATAAAGAAAATTTTATATATCCTATCCATAAATACTCCTTTATTGAAAAGAGTCCGGAGTACAGGTGTATGAAATTTTATAATCGCTTACAGACTAACCTAAAAATGGAAAACAAAATAATAAGTTTTAAGAACGAGTTAATTAATGTATTATTATTAATGGAACCATACAATTTAGAAGAATTCTTAAACTATAGCTTTGTATGACAATATCACAATGTATTTTTTGACGTATATTCCTATATATAAGTATAGCCTACTGTATTTTTTAATAAGAATAAAGATGAGGTATTATTATATTATTTAATAAGTGAAAAAACTTGTGTCGTTTACTCATAACATAATTGGTTATAACTTGTTAAGACACAAAAATATTAAATTAACTTGTCAAGCGGGGTAAATATAAGAAACATAATTAGTAATTATATTGTTTAAAAACTGTTGCTACTATTTTCACAAGCTTTTAAAAGGTATTTAATTAAAGTGGATTTATTTCTATATTGAATAGTGAAAATGACTTCACTTGTTTTTATTTTAACCTTTTCGCGCTCAATTATTTGTGGAAGTAATGTGCTCTTGTACAAGATATCTAGGGTATATGTGGGAAGTGGTTAATGAGGATAAAAGCATAAATATGCCCTTTCTGATCTTATACCAACTGCCAAATTTCTTATGTGGTAATGTTCATTAGAATTTTTTGTTCTTTTCTATCAAAAATAGGTTAAGTACGTAATTTTTGTTTCCATCATGTGAAATAAAGATTTTATCTAATAAAGATTTTTAATGACGGAAATAAATAATACAGGAGGTGCCAGATCTTGAGAATGGGTATGGAAGTATAGCCCGTTCAAGCAGTAAAAGTTTCTGTCGAATTACTAAACTTTTATGAGATGTACGTCTTGCATGATCTTAGTGGAACACTTCACCTTTTTTATTAATCAATTCTAGCATTTTCTGTTTAACCACTAGCGCTATAAAGACGTGCCACACACGTCAATGTTACTGTATGTTATATTGTAGAGCACTACTATCGAAAGTTAAATCGTAGCGCAAGTGGTTAAATCAATCGTTCAATTTGTGCAGCTGATGACAGTACACTTCAGAATTGATCATTGTATTCAGTAGGAGTTTGATTTCTTTGAAATATTCCATCAAACCGATATTATCACCTATTTTAATATCAGCTTTTGAAGTGCTTTTAGTTTTAATTTTTTTACTTCATAATTTCTCTTGTTCAACAAGTATGCAAAGAAACGATTTCTTGCCTCCAGTGATGGTGAACTTAAAATATGTATCATTTTCTAGTCTTTTGAAAACCTAATCATAGACATCAATATTATGACACGTGAATTCCTTGGAGTCCATACTTAATACTTTTTAGATTCTCACTTATTTAGTAGGTTATCCATTTAAAAAAAATAAAGGATAATCTGCGAGAGGTAATCAATCATAAAAATATATAAGTCCTTTACGTTGTAGAAAATTTACTAATAATTAGAAAATATTTTCGTGTTTTTTCTAATTATTAGGGTAATTAATCGACTAGATTGTAAACAAAGAAAAAAAATAGTTCTCTAATTGCCAGAATTTATAGCTTGTTCACATTTAGAAAATTCACCCTATCGGCATAAACAAAAAATTTGAAATATTCATTGTGGAGCCTCTTAATATTAGACTGCAAAAATTTTGTGGTGCTATGTTTTAACCCTTAACTGCATGATTTTTTTTAAATTTTGATTTAAAAAAAAAAAAAAAAGGAAAAATAATGTTTTGCATCAGCAGAAGAAGGGGGTCTATTCGGTGTTAATGATGTTCCCATTTTACATAATGTCTCTCCTAACTGAATTCGAAATTACAAGATAGAAATAAAAAGCGTTGCAGAACTGCAACACTGTGCAGTTAAGCGTTAAAGCAATACATTTAGATTTTTTTATTTGTTTTACATCCCCACGCCTTAAGGGCAAAATGGGGAAGAAAAATATATTATTTTATTTGCTTCGCAATTAGAGCGATTTACATCGAATTGCAGGTTGTTGATTTATAGAACTTTTGACACTGTTTCTAATTCATATATAGAGTGTTTTATTGCAGCACTAATTGTTTTGACACATTTTATCCACATTTTTAATTTATGTTTATAAAACTTTTATTTTAATTAAATATTAGCCTTTTCATTCTCATTTGAAAGTTAGAAACAATCAGTTAAAGTAATTTTTTGATTATGTTGTTAAGCAAGCACGAAGAATGTTAAACCAGAATACTAATAAACATTAGCTTAGAGAATGTAAGTTAACCTAAAACTTACTACTATTCTTGAGATTAATGTACACATTTCAAATGATGACTATGAACACAGCCAAATTTGATCAATTTGTTCTCTCAGCAATCTCACGTGTCATTATTTGCGGGTATGCATCAATTAATGCTCTTAATGTAATTTTAACAGCCTCGTCTTCCAAAAAGTGATGCATCCAATAAAATTGTCACAAATTTTGCAAACCAGTATGTCACAACTTTTTCTACAGCAACAAAGTCAAATATGTAAAATGATGCTTTACTTTGTTCTTATTTGAAAGGGTTCTCAATCAAGTACTACTTGTGAACAGTTAAACTTTTTCACAATCAATAATTTTTATACCGGCTGTGAAAATCCATTTAACCGGCTCTATGAACCAACATAATTGTCGTGTGGGCAAGAACACAAATAGAAATAGGCTTTGTATTGGCTATTAATTTATTCAAAAGAAAAAGTTGTGAAACGTGACCAATCAATAAATTTAGCAAATTTTATTTACTGCATATGATTATTATTAAATACTTATTTGTCAATTTTATTATCCCATATCAAGGTTAATTATCAAAAGTTTTAACCTTGTTTGCTACCTTATATACGAAAACTCTTTAAGATATTTTATATGCTGATGTTTCATGGAAGAATAATATTGTTTGAAATCACGAACATAATACAATTTTTACTTTTTGATAGAGAGCTCTTTCGAGATTCATTGACATACTTAAGTTAACTTAATTTTGAACCTTGACATTTCTTGATACTGAAGGTTTTTTAGTTGTTCCTTTTGTGAAATGACTAGAAAAGTCACAAATGTTTGACACAGCATCATTTTTATGATTCTCCATTGAACTCAAATGGTTAGTAATAAAAGAATCAGAAGTAAAATGCTTCGAATAAATTCTACTAAAAAAATTTCATGTCTAGTTGCAACAATTTATTACTTTTTTCATATTCCCATGAAAATACTTATATATTTTATTTTTTCTTTCAATAGTAGTAATTTATAATTGACTACTTGCTCTTTCCATTGCATTATTTTTTGATGTGTGTAAATCAGCTTGAATAGTCTTTCAACACTTTAAAGTACCATAAAATGTCTCCCAATAATGTGCGTTGCACTACATTAATAATATAAATAAGGTGAAGAAAACACTTTTTATGTTTCATGTATATCATTTTTTAAACAATTGCATTTGTTTGTACTTTGTAGAGTTTCAACTTTTTTGACGTACTGTGTAAAAATGGAACATTACATAACCTAATCCACTAATTAAATTTATTTTGCATTATTTATTAATAAATATCTGCTAATACCATATTTTAACATGATGAAAAACTGGCTAGAGTACCGAATATACAGTAGTATACAAAATGACGACAAACCCATCGTTCGTTAATTTCTGAAAACAACCGCGACACTCGCCCAAATCTGGATTAACCATTACAAGAATTACACACAAGTGTTCTTTTCTGGTTTCAGTGTTCGTACTCCCGGCGGCAAATTAGTTTACCAATACCTTAAGAAGCCCAAGAAGGTCCCGAGATGCGGCCAGTGCAAGGACAAACTTAGGGGCATCATTCCCGCCAGGCCCCAGGAACGTTCGCGCATGTGCAGGCGCAAGAAGACCGTGAAGCGCGCGTACGGCGGCGTTCTGTGCCACAAGTGCGTAAAGGAGAAGATTGTCAGGGCCTTCCTCTTAGAAGAACAAAAGATCGTCGTGACAGTACTCAAAGCACAGAAGACCGCTGTTAAGGGTAAAGGCAAATAAGCTGTCTTGTTAAATAAATGTATAATTTATATATAATGTTTTTGATAGAAATTATTCGTTTCCTTTTCCAATTCCTCAATTCAAAGATATTTCATCTTTCACAACTACATCATATTGATGGTTAGAGATTGTAATAAGTATTGATTAAATAAAAATAAAACCTTACTTAGAAGTTCACTTACTTCACAGTTTAAATTAAATTTTTCATGTAACTAATATTAGGAAATTAAAATGATTAATCTTTATATGTGCGATTTAACATAAGTCATAAAATATTGTACTTATTTTAGGAGCTGAAACTACTAATGTATTATTGAAATAAGTAGATAAAGTTACTGATATTTTATTCAGAAAATTTAGGAGCCTTCATTACAACAAGCAATTTGCTTAAATTAATAAGAGAAAATGCACATTTATAACAATTTCCGATAATTTATTCAGAATTTAAATTTGCAGTTTTTTTAAATTATTTCTAGCAATGTAAAATAATTGGACTCGATAGGCAACCCAAATTATTAACATTAGTTGTTAGATTTGATAAAAAAAATGCCCATTTTTGGTGTAGAATTTGAAAAATAATTTTATTGTGAAAATTTACTTTGATGAGAAATTGGACAAAAAGGCATTGCCAATTTTTATTAATAATTTTTTTGTGTATAATAGTTGATTGATATATTGTACAATATTTCAATCAACGTTATATTTGATTTAATCTTTCCCCTAATCATATATTTAGCAAGATTGTATTTACCACACATTAGTTAACTTGTTTGTAAATTGAATGGAGTATATGATGCCTGCTTTTATTGATACTTTACAATCGCAAACATTTTACTTTATATTATAATTAGAATTTTGGTCATTATCAAATGAATACTTTGTTACAATTACAATTGTAATCTTTTATATTAGGGGTACAATATACAGGGTTATTCACGCTATACGGCACGGAATATTGTGGCCAAAATACGTGACTTTCAAAAAGTTTCACTTTGGGGATATATGGGGGTCTATTAGGGCTACTTTTTAAAATTACTTTCATAATATACAGGGTGTCCCAAAAACCCTAAAAGTATCAAAGTTGTGTTTTTTTTAAATGAAACACCCTGTATTTTATTGCATTTTTGGATCCTTCGATCAAAATAAGTGTGTGTTTTAATAAGGTTTTTGAAATAATTTGAATTTTGTAAAAATTTAACCTAATTTTCATGTTTGAAATACTTAAAAAGTAATTAAGTTATGCATACCAAATTTACACTGAAATGTAACAATAGATCATATTTTATTTTCCAAGTACAATAAATTTGACATCTTATACCGGGTGTAAAAAAATTGGAATTAAACAAATGAGAACTTTAAATGGCTATAACTTCATTTATTTAAATGGAACGCTATATTTATTAATTTATCAGCAAATGCACGTTTTAATTACCTATCGAATGGTATTTATATCTTAAATGTTAAGTCTTCTCGTTTTTACAGAAAACGCCAAAATATTGTTTATTGCACCGTTTTAGTACTTTTTAAGTAAAAATTTTAATGTATCTAGTTTTCTATGGTATTTAAAAACGTCAGATAATTAATTTAGTATGCCACTTTAGTTTAAAAAGCCTGTCTTTTGTTATAGTTGTCTTATTTTGCATTTTTGTGTTAGATCGTTAGTAATCGTTATTGTTTGAACATCGCTGTTGTATTTTTTGGTAAAAAATGAAGATTGACTCAAAAGAAGGGGGTATTGGTATTATATTTATGCTTGGAGAATATCATCAAAATTGTTTATTGGCTTGTCGAGTTTATACTTAAAGGTTTCCCGAAAGAAATCACCCTAAGCCAGCCATTTTTGAGAGACTATTAAACCAATTTAAAGAAATTGGAAGTGTCAGTTATAAAAACCCCAGTATAAGAAAATCTGTGTAAATTTTCATTTTTTACTATTAAATACAACAACGATGTTCAAACAATAACGATTACTAACGATCTAACACAAAAACGCAAAATAACACAACTATAACAAAAGACAGGCTTTTTAAACTAAAGTAACAGACTAAATTAATTATCTTACGTTTTTAAATACGATGGAAAACTAGATACATTAAAATTTTTACTTAAAAAAGTACTAAAACGGTGCAATAAACAATATTTTGGCGTTTTCTGTAAAAACGAGAAGACTTAACATTTAAGATATAAATACCATTCGATAGATAATTAAAACGTGCATTTGCTGATAAATTAATAAATATAGCGTTCCATTTAAATAAATGAAGTTATAGCCATTTAAAGTTTTCATTTGTTTAATTCCAATTTTTTTACACCCGGTATAAGATGTCAAATTTATTATACTTGGAAAATAAAATATGATCTATTGTTACATTTCAGTGTAAATTTGGTATGCATAACTTAATTACTTTTTATGTATTTGAAACATGAAAATTAGGTTAAATTTTTCAAAATTCAAATTATTTCAAAAACCTTAAGGTTTAAGTAATAAAAACCTTATTAAAACACACACTTATTTTGATCGAAGGATCCAAAAATACAATAAAATACAGGGTGTTTCATTAAAAAAACACAACTTTGATACTTTTAGGGTTTTTGGGACACCCTGTATATTATGAAAGTAATTTTAAAAAGTAGCCCTAATAGACCCCCATATATCCCCAAAGTGAAACTTTTTGAAAGTCACGTATTTTGGCCACAATATTCCTTGCCGTATAGCGTGAATAACCCTGTATATAGTGACGCAAGTAAACAATTAAATACAACTATTACAAAATTGCATTAAATATTTGTGTGTAAATTAAATCAGCCTGGTCAGTCACAGGATTTTCTAGATTGGGTTTGCTTTTATGGATCTTCAAGGAGTCTAGTTTTAAGACAGCTTTGGCAAAATGCAATATTTCCATAAGATTTAAATCTACAACATAAATATTTACTTGTTAGTAAATATTAATGTAGATTTAAATTAAATTTATATAACTTTTTTCAGACGAATGTCAAAATTACAAAGCTAACCAATGTAAATGGGAGTCCGATGTGTAAAGGCAAAAGGCTCTATTAGGAGACAATAGAGTTCAAACTCTTAGTTCATTTTGAAAGCTCAAATTGTACATGATTAAGATAAAATTCTTGACTTATGTAAATGGAAGGAAAAAGGAGCCACACTTTATATATTTCATTCTATTTATGTTTGCCGTTGAATCTTAAATTATTTTTTAACTGTTTTAAATTATGTTTTTCTAAATGTTTTCCTTTTTACACTTTATTGCTTACATTACCATGAAATTCTTCAGGTCTATAATTATGGGCAACAAAACGAGTCGCAATAAAAAGTGAAAAATCTGTAGTACTAGCAAACCTACTTCATATCAAGATAAATCACAAAGTTATTTGACATTGATTAAAATATTAAACAATATTTCAATCAACTTATTTTTCAATTTTAAATACTTCTTTTATTACACTATTGGTGGAACTTTAATATAAGGTAATTTCATTTTTTTAAATGCTATATATTTTCATAGTTGTTAAAACCACCAGTACATTAAAAATACATAAAAATTAAGATTATAAATTATAAGAAAATACCCACACAAAGAAGATTCTTGTTGAAAAGTTAATAAGAAATAGTTATGATGACTGAAACATTTCGATTTATTTAGAAAGTAATTATAGTTTTTGTATCATCACCTTATTGACAACATCCCATCATTTGTGTGAGGGCACATTTATTAATCGAATACATGAAAGTCACGAAATCAATTTTATCTTTGACTTGTGTCTCTTGGTCGATAAACTATGCCTCTGCTCTTCATCTCTCTAACAATACCAGCCGGCAAACGACCTGATACTGAAATGGCGTAGACTCCTTTACAGAATCGATCTGAAACAAATTAAGCACTTCATCACTATCAATTACCATTAAAAAGAAAGCAATAGTGTAAAATTTGCAACTTAATATATTAGGCTTTATTTGAGCTTTATTAAAATAAAACGTTTAAATCAACTGGATTCATATTATTAGCATACAAAAATAATGATCTGTGGAAAACAGATATGTTTAAGAGCCGATTCATAAAAATTTAGTAACAGTTTTTTAACACGTTCACAGCCAAGCGAACTTATTGTATATTGAATTTAGGCGACTATATGACCGCCGGCGGTACATGTGGCGGTTAACGTGTTAATAACACCTTTGAATAATCAAAACTAATTACAGAACTTGTATAAACGTGTTAAAATTAATTGTGAAACAAGTAAAATCAAGTGATTATATTTATTTTATATTATTGTTGAATTATGTTTCATTAAGTAATAAACGTTCATAGTTGAAGATACTCACTTATTCTCTGCCATTTACAAACCCAACTATCATCCGGACTCATTGCTGCAATCATTCTGAAATTGAATAAACCATTTTAAAATGCATGATTGTAATTATAAATTGTTTACACGTTGTTACCCATCAAAATTGTTACTCGTGCAATCGTACACGTTGTCCTTATTATTTTTCATCCTTAGAAACTCGTCACAGTTATCACATCCTTCATATTCGAATTGGTCAAATGTCTAAAAAAAATATTTATGAAATGCATTCGAACAAAAAAATTAATTAATTTAGATTAGTTTTGACTAAGTGATGATAATTATCAAACTAAAAGTATTATATTTAATTTTTTACATAATTTTAATGTAATAATTAAATGAGTTAATGTATAGTTTCATTAAACAAAAAAATTAAAACATAACCTATAAAACCTAATTATGCTTACCTTAATCAATGAGCATACTAAACAAGCCCTTAGGCCACGGAGATCTTTTGGTACGGTTTCCAGAGTCATTTTTGAACGTTGAAACGATTATTCTCGTAAAGAATATGTAGAATATTTCAAATTCTGTTTATGACGGGAGGTGTTATAGAAGGACAAGAAGCAGATTACTACATTATCCTATGTCATGGACCGGAATCAGTGGTGGCTACACTGTTTTTTTGCATTTATTAAAACACTTTGTTAACAAATATACACATATATGAGCTCAAGTATATTATTCTGTAGTTGTTTAAATAATGATTTTACAATTTATTTATAATTATTATTTAAAATCTTGAAATGAAAATAGAAATTATCTTCTTAATTCACAAGACTACGCCACTGGTTTAGCTGACGACTGCAGCGCTTCAACCAATAATATTTGAACTACGATGTGATTTTAATTTTCCTCGACGTTGCCATTTTAATCATTTTACTAGAAAGGTCTGGAAAGTAATAATTGCATGAGATGAGAAACAATATTCAATTTTAGTTATAAATTAATGCCCAAATCTAAGCTTAAATAATTTGTTATTTACATTAGACTCGAAATTTAAAATTTATTTTATAAACCTGGCAACACTCAGATAGTCATCTGTTTTGATAAGAACTGTCATTTACTTGGATTTTTAACGTACATTTTAATTTTTAATTGCACGTTGATTCCTCTAAAATGCTGAAGCCAAAAGCACTCTCACAAGTTTTAGGACAGGCTAATACAGGAGGAGTAGAAAACACATTGTAAGTAAAGTACATAATGAATATTGTTTATAATTATTGCAATGTGATGATCGTAACATTGATTGATTGATTAACAGACGAATTTATATTGCTTGTATTGCTATATTTAAGATATTACACTTAAATATTCTACAAAAAAATCACTTGTTTCTATGATTAATTAAAAGGCAATTCTATTATTTTCATACATTTTTTTTAACTTTCAATACTTTTAATTTATTTGGATCATATAATTAAATCTCTTTCTTTTTAATATGTTAGAGTAAATAATGGATGAATACAAGACTAGCAATAACATAAATAAAAACTAAGTATTTTTATAACCATTAGTTTTATATATTAAAATAAAATATTAAATTTGGTGAAAAAAAACACTTGTTCTATTCCATAGTTTGGTCTTTATTACAGTTACCTATTTGCATATCTGGTTCAATCCAGAGTGCAGCTCAACAAGTAACAATTATATTAAAAATATTATATTTAATTCAAAATAAAACAATGATTTTTGGTATCATTTCTTTAACCAATTGCGCTACGATTAATAATATAACATACGGTAACATTGACATGAGTGACACGTCTTTATAGCACAAGTGGTTAATAACACTTGTTACTATATTGTTGATAACTTCAGTTTGTTATTTTTAAACAGTTGAGACTTGTTAGTAAAGTTTCAACTGTTTGAAAATGAAGTTGTCGAAACTTATTAAAGAGGTGATACTAATTAAGTTATTTGCTGAATCAATTTCATACTTAACCAGGGGTGGTAATTAGAATGTTGATTAAATTAAAACACTTCTGTTGTTGTTTTTTATTTGTTTTATTTGAAATAATCAAAATATATCACAAGGTAAGTCTCAAAAACTGTTTTTTGATTAAAATTTAAGTATAATGTAATAAACAAAATATTTATGATTAGGTTATTGAATCCAGAAGGTTCCCTCCTCGCCTACAGTGGTTACGGCGATAATGACGCGAGAGTAACCGCAGCCATAGCGAGTAACATATGGTGTGCTTACGAAAAGAATGGCACCACCGTATTCCGCGAGGACAGGCCCCAGGTCATCCTGATGGAGTGCATGGAGGGGAGAATAGCGATCACCCAAGTGGCACACCTCTTGCTCTGCCTGTATGCCAGGAACAATGTTGGGTTTGGAATGCTGAAAGAGAAGGCTAACGCTCTGGCCCTTTACCTGGAAGCGCCGCTAAAACAAATCGTGTCTTCTTGACTGGATTATTTGGGCTGAAACTTTTATATCATGGGAGGGATATGCGAAGGCAAATTAGTTTTTTGTAAACACCAAAAATTAAAGCTTAGCTTTATTTTATCTGTCTGTAATAGTTAATAGGATGAAAATGTTGGTAAATGCATTCTTTATATTTTTTTATGTATGTATAATAATAAAGAGTAGTGTGATATCATAATAATGTTGGATGATTTAATATTTTTATTTTATTGGGCTAAATTTTTCCTTAAGTTCAATTTATTTAATTAAAATAATTGTAATGCTTTCATATATTATCACATACTACACATTTGTAGCCAGGATTTTTTAAAATATTGCAGCCAAATAGTGCATTAGGTAATATACTCTTTTATATGTTAATATTATCTTAGGGATACATAAAAATCTAGAATTAGCTGATTTTTATATCATAGATTAAGTGAATAATAAAAATTAGGCTTGATATTTTATGCCTTTTTATACAAATAAATTTCCCAAGATAGAATTATAGTTATTACTACAAAAATAATAAAATATATCACAGTGGTCTTTTACTAACATATGCATTAGGTGTCAAAATATTTAATACCTAGAGACCTGCATTTATCTCAATTAATATAACTTACCTCAATAAATTAAACATGATTTAGGTAGAAAATATCCTTTTCACTACTAGTAATTATTACTATACACTTCAAGTACTCAAAATATTCAAACAGAAATAATTTAGGTTGTCGTACAACTTTTGGAAAAGATTAAAAGACTATTAGATGAATATTAATAAAGGTAGTTTGGAGATTTTAAATAAAATCACAAAATCAGCAGAAAGACGAGAACTTTTATTAAAAAATATGGCAGTAGTCATCATTTATTCCTTTCTCATATACTATTTACAAACTATATTTAAAGAAAGATAAATCCATATCACTTGTATCTTAGCAATTTGTATCACTTACAGAGATTAATAAGTCTTGACACCTGAGGACATCCCAATCGAGTTGAGGTGTACTACCCGTGAGACTCACACCGATATATTGTTTGATTATTTCCGAACATATGTACATCATTTATTGTATTAATTAAATATATACAGGTATCCCACTTGAGTAGGTATAAACATAAAAATGCAATTTTCTTAATGAAAGAGTTGTGAAATTATTCAAAATACAATATTAGTTGATTCTTTGTTTAATAAATAAAATAAATATTAGAAGCTGATAACATGGAGGAGAAGATAATTTCAAATGAAACCGAAGGAAAACTTTTTAAAACATTATATAATTTTTTAGTGGTAACAAAATGTTGTTTTAGTTTAGTGTTTATCATAAATTAACAGGTAGTAACGATCATAACCATCCAAATAATCAAAAACTTTTCTTGTCTTTTACTAACGATTAATATTTAATAACATCCTCTAACAATTATTTGTATTTTGAATAATTTGACAATCATTCTTTTGTGTTGAATGTAAAAAAATAAATTATATTCTTCACCAGCTCAAGAATGACTCGATTGAAGCATTTACATATATTGTGTTTATACACACTCAAACTTTTACGTATAACAAAATAAATAAGTATACATTTTTTTTATCATCATCAATTATTAAAGTTTACAAGGGACATATTTTTCCATTTGTAAAACACCTTAACACTATTTGAATTGTGTCAATATTTTGAACATATATTCACCAACTTTGTATTGTTCAAAAAAATTGGTAACAGCTGCAAATTCACAATTTAAATTATTTGTATTCAGTGAGTGAGAAAAATATTTCTGCAATAAATGCAATGTAATTTAAAAAACACTATGTTTTTACCACAAAAAAAAATCACAATCACAATACTTTCCCTATATATACTTCGTATGTAGGGAAAGTAAAAATTGTAATATGTATACATATAAATATATTAAAAGAACAAAACATAAGATCAGAGGTTTTAATGATATTATCGAAAGTTGAAATTTAAGTCTTGTTTTTGTAATATTTTTCAGTATAACACATAATTTTTTAGTGGTAAAAACATAATAAGTGTTTTAGATTAGTGTTTATGATGTATTACCACGTAGTTACAGTCGCAACCATCCTTAAATTTACTTAAATAAATCATTTTGGTGGAAATTGCAGAAAAACAATTCATAAAATTGGTGTAATATACAAACGTGACGTGTTTTATGAAATATTATTATCAACCGAGTTTATTTTATTTTGAAAATTGTGGCAGGGAATTTACTTAAATTCAACGCTTGTACGCTTTAACCACATTGATACAATAATGGTTAAAAAATGCAATTGTTTGATATTGTTTTGATTATGGATTACCATGTAGTAACTGTTACAAAGATCCTCGTGATTAAACTACATCTATGTCTAGGTACACTAATAATTTTGAGCATTTTGCTTGCTGTTAAATATTTTTATAAAAGTCTTTGGCGTTTTAATACTCTTTACTTTTTTTAAACTAGCAATTCAAATACATTTAGTACACTAAAACACTTATTATGTTTTTACAACTAAAACTTTTAATGGTAAAAATATAGCAGATGTTTATTTATTTATTTATTATATCTTTGGTATTCTTTCTAAAAAAATACATACAAAAAACAAATTATTATCAAGAATGATCAAGTAGTAATGAACTCAACCATATAATCAAATATATTTAAATATAATAATGTTTCAATTGAAAGTTCAAAATTAGTTCCTATAAAAAGTACAGTCGAAAATGATAATTAAAATTTTGATAATAGCATAATTCATTAAAAAACACTAAAATATCATTGTGAACCTGGCTCTTAGTCTATTCCAATTATTTAACATATTTTCCAGGTATACAGATCTTTAAATACAAGTATTTCATTTTTATACTAATATAAGAATGATAATAATTATTATTTTTTTAAGGTAACCTATTACAATTTTAATATATTGACATTTAAGTCATTCATTATTCTGTATCTGTTCTGAAGCAGTGCAAACGGACCCAATAAAAATATTTAACAACATTTATGGCACATATAGATTTTTTTTTATATTGAATTTGTTTTTCATTAGTTGGTAACGGTAAAACCTGGCAAATGGAAAATCTCAAAATCGGATACAGTTCATACTGAAACATTGTTTATTATATTTATTTAGTTTTATAATCAAATTAAAACTGAATTTATTCCTTACTTCACTAAAACTAGATTTTATTTTTTTAAACTTAAAATAAGTGAAGTGAGTAAACACAGTTTTATTTTGATACAAAACCCTTTACGTATTTACGTAAATTCAAACCATTCTAGTAGTTGTTGTAATGTCTCTAAAGAAGAGACACTAGAGAATCGTCTTGTTAATTGAACCTCACATATTGGAGGCGTATGCTCTTGAATTTAGAGGTGTGCTAAAACACAATCACACAATTAGCGCACCTCTAAAACCATCGTAATCTAGCATACTTTTCATATCATGTTTTGTGCACTAAGGTTCTGTGTTGAATTTGATATATTTTTGTGGTCGAAAGTATTCAATTCAACTCAGAACCTTAGTAACCAATATATTTCATAGAAAAAATAAATGAAATGATAGAATATTTACAATTAATCACAGACACTCTACCTGATTTCAGTTAAAACATAAACATAAATCTATTCAAATATAAGAGGATTTGGAAATCATGCATTCATTTTTAATTTAATATAAGTAAAGTTCGGACGTCTGGGTTTCATATTACCACTGTTGATGATAAATTCACTAAATAATGAACTGCTTGAGTTTGCAGAAACGTAAACATAGTATTACATATTATTTTTCGTTGAGAGTTTGAATGGTATAATCGAGGTAAAGATTGTTTTTAAAGTCGTTCAATAAGCGCTTTACGTGCTGGGCCTACACAACCATAATAATAATAATAATAAATACGTGTAGGCCACCGAATAAGTTGATATGCATTTGAGTAGAACGTGCTAAGTAATTGACACCGACTTCAGTCTTTTTTACTTAATATCACGTACTGTACTAAACCACAGGATCCACACGTCCGAACTCATAAGCTACAAATAATGTGTCTTTAGCAAGTGTTTTAAATAAAATCTTAATCCTACTTTTTTAAATATAATAAATGTTGTATGTTTGGTTAATTAATCAATGTAGGGATGCATAAACTTGAATTGCAATTCCCATAAAACTTATAATTTTATAATATAATAATGATATATACTGATAGGCTATTATAATAATGCATGAAATATTTTAATTACTGTTAGTCTGTTATTATTTAAATTAGTTTTGTTGCTACTGGCAATTATAAAAAGTAGAAGCGTGAAATACTTACCACGACAGAAACTTAAATATATTATCGAATTGACTAGCATATTATAGAGATAATTCTGAGCGTATTGGAATCATTAGTTTTTCTTTTCTTTCGGGGGAGGCGAAAATTATCACAAATTATTATCAGGGCTCTCTTCAATCCGCACAGTAATGAATTAAGAATAAAGGAAAACGAGTCCCTTTTTCGTTTGGAGGAATAGGAGGAGGATGTTTTTCGGGGGGACATGCTGATATCGGGAGATCACTAGTGGCGGCAGCGGCACTTTACGTGTCGGGCCAATCGTCGATAATCAGCTGTCTTATAAATCAAGGAATGGAAATCACGCCCAACCCGACGCCACCCTCATGGGCGATCATGGAGCCGGCGTAGTTCCAGGTGTCCGTGTTCGGGTCGTACACCTCCACGGATATCAGGTTGGAGATGCCGTCGTATCCGCCGACCGCCCACAGTTTGCCCATGTTCGCGGTCAGCGCCACCCTGCTTCGCTGTGCGTTCATTGGTGCTACAAATGCCCACCTATAAAAACATTAACTTTTAACTTAAAATTATTAGTTGTGCACAAATGATGTTAAACATTCAAAAAACATTTTGTTTCACTGTTATTTGTTATTCTGTCCTCTATCAAATAGTCATATTCTATAAACTGTCACCTATCAAATCTGCCATCTATAATTTTGTCATTTTTGTCTGTTATCTGTTTTTCTATCACCTATCAATACCGTTTTCATTTGACATCTATCAAAACACAGTAGTGATTGAAAATCATCTACCTGAAGAAGCCACTGTGTGGAAAAACAATTATCACAGTGTTCGACAGTAAAAAAAAGTTCATTTCTCGCATTTTCTTTAAGTAAAAAGTGTTGTTACGATACGAGAGGTACTTACTTGTTCGTGTTTGGATCATACATTTCAACAGTTTGCAGAAATGAACTTCCATCATATCCACCACAAGCGTACAATTTTCCACCAAGCATGGCAACACCAAGTCGACATCTTAAAAATAACATTAAAAAATTATTTTCATACATTTAATAATCTAATTATAATAAAAATACAACATAACAGGTTTATTACACAATCTTAATTCATTTCCAGGAAAAGAAAATTATGAATGAAATTACCTTTTCGTAAGCATGGGTGTTGACTCAGTCCATGTGTTTGTGTTGGGATCATACCTCTCCACGGAATCAAAAATTGAGAGTCCATCATGCCCTCCTAATGCATATACATAACCTAAAAAACATAAACCAATTAATTTTACTTAGATTAATCTTACCTAATCAATAAGACACATTAATTTTTTTTTACTTGTGAAATACATACATACATATTTTTAATATAGTACAATTTTTTATAAACCCCTCGAAGGAATTATGTATATAGGATAACGGTTTATTCGAATTTATTTTTACCTTGACAAGCAACAACAGCCCCTGCACTCCTGCTTTTATTCATTGGGGCTAGAGAACACCAGGTGTTGGTATGCGGGTGGTATCTTTCCACAGAACTAAGAGAAGTCACTCCATCGTATCCACCACAGACATATATTATATCACCCAAAGATGTTGCACCTAGAGCACTGATCAATCATTAAATTATATAATTAATATTATAAATAAATATATTTTTTCTGTTTCAACCTACCTTCTTTTACACTGCATAGAACTAACCATAGACCACTCCTTTTTAATCGCGTCGTATACTTCAACACTGGACAGTCTATCTTTCCCGTTGTATCCCCCAAAGGCGTATAATTTTCCGCGCAGGACGGCAACTCCTAAACGCGACCTGAGCGTTGACATCGGCGGAGCTATGTGCCAAGAATTTGTTTTAGGGTCGTAATACTCTACAGTACTCAAAGAATCCCCTAAAATATATACGTAGATGTTAGATAAAATCCATTCAATTCAATTGTTTAGTTCTTACCATGCCTATTCAATCCACCCACAACATAAATTTGCCCTCGCACTTCGCAGGCCCTCTGCTTTGTACGAAAACTCTGCAACAGCGGTCGCCTCTCTGGTATCAAGTGAAAAACCCGCGCCTCGTCTAATAAATCCCTAAAAAATACACACTAATTAATATAAATATTGATAATGCGCGCGCATCTCCGTTTAAAAATAAAAAACTATTTTCATTTTCCTTTCATCTACAAACTTAAAGTTTTTGAATTGTTTTGTTAATAAAAATTTTACAATTACTATACATTCGCTATTTTTTAATTTAAATTTGCAATTCTTACAAATACAATTAAGACATTACCTGCACTGATGTGAAGTCCTTATCAATTCCTCCGTGGCGACTCTGTCGGTCAGGTACAGCGGTGATAGCAGCGGCAGCCGGACCTGAGACAGCAACTCGGGGAGGTGAGCGGACCGCCCCTCGTGGTGCTTCACCCAGCGCATGCACGCCTCGAAAACCTGCTCCTCGCTCTCCACCCGCAACTCGTTCCTCTGCAACAGGCTCTTCACCTCGTTCAGCGATAAATTCAGGTATTCGTCGGAGAGGGAGACCTCGTGAAAACACTGTTCGATATATTTGTCGGCCGATTCCACCAGTGAGGTACAGCCCAAGGTATCTGCAAACTGGCGGATTCCCAGAGCGTTTTGCGGATGCAGTCTGTAATTCATAATATTAAAGGTTTTGTCCATTTTAAACTAAAATTATCTAGCCTTTAAGAGCAACACTTTGATCTTACCCCTAGGCCGAGAAGCGATAGCCTAAAGCCAAAATAGTTATATTGGAATTTTTAAATCGTAAACCAATAGATGGCGCTACTAGTCAGCACTTAGAATTCGTATATGCACTCAAAACCACATAATATATAATATATTTTATAACAACACTTTGGAATTTTATTAGAAAATTGATTTATCAATTCTATAAATAAAACTATTTGAAAACACAATAGATATTTTTATATTTAAAAATCAATAGATGGCGCCACTAGTTAATTATTTTGAATTAGAATATGGACTCGAAAGAATATGGCATATTGCATATTTTATTATTAGTTTTCACATCTTAAACTACAATATTTTGAAATTGTAGTGGAAAATTTATATTATTGGCAAATTAAAAACTATTTCACTTTTATTTTTATTATCCCCTAAAGCCAAAGTAGTTATATTAGATGGCACCACCAGTTAATCACTTAAAATTTAAAATAATGAGATATATTACTTATTTTATTATAGAGTTATTTTATACATGTAATATGATAATAATATTTCAGTAGTAGTAGTAGTGTTTGGCTATCGACTACGTGGTCCTTTCGCCATGTGATTTGTGTGTGTCACTCTAAAGCACCATTAATTGTAAATATTTCGAAATTTTCAGGAAAATTTCAGAAAAGGTAATAGATATTTTTAAATGGGCTGCTTTATAATAAAAAAAACCAATAGATGGCGCTACTAGCGAATTTGTACTGATAAGAATATGACAGATTACATATTTTATTATCAAACCAATAGATGGCGCTACTAGCAAATTTGTACTGATAAGAATATAACATATTACATATTTTATTATCATTTTTCACTAATCTAAAATTATATTATTTTGGAATTGTAGTGGTAAATTTATACTATTGACAGACCAAAAAATTAAACTAGGCTTCAAGTGTTTTAGCTAACTATTTTGGCTTTAGGGGATAATCAAATAAACATGTTATTATTATTCGATTATCCTCTAAAGCCAAAACAGTTATATTTGAGATGACGCCACCAGTTAAGCACTTGCACCCAGAAGAACATGATATTTCATTAAAAATATATTTTCAAAAAATAATATTTAAATATATAGTGTTGACAAATCAAAAACTACATATTTCAAATGGTTTCAGGTATTTTTAAATTGGACGCAAACAAACAATTAACTGGGCTTCAAGAGCTTTAGCTAAATATTTTGGATTTAGGGGATAATCAAATAAACAATCTTTTTTTTTTTGATTATCGTCTAATGCCAAAATAGTAATATTTGAGTTTTAAAACGAAAACCAACAGATGGCGCCACCACTTGGAATTGGTATTTGCACTTGGAAGAATATGACATAATATAATTTACTATAAATATTTATTTATCTTCGGTCGTCTTTTTAAAATAATACATATTAAATTGAAATTTAGTGGAAAAGCTGCTTTAAACTAAATATACTAGGCTTCAAGAGCTTTAGATTTTTTTTTAAATATAACATCAAAAAAATCATTTTTAAATTGAAAACCAATAGATGGCGCCAACAATTAATTACTTGAATTGTAGTATAAAACATTCTAAAATGTCTCATTTTTCCTATTAAAATGAACTACCACATTGTAACGGTTTCCATTATTAGTTATATGAGAATTTTTAATCTAAAGCCAGTAGATGGCACCACCAGTTAATAACTTTTCACACTTAGAATTAGTATTTGCATACAAAAGAACGTGATAAATATATATTTTTTATTATAGATATAGTAAAAAATTATAATATTTTAAAATTTTTGTCGAAAATACAAAGTAGTGATAAATCGAAAACTATTTACTAGGCCTAACTATTTTCGCTTTAAAAATTCTTTATAATTAATTAATTTATCCCCTAAAGACAAAATAATACCGAAGAACAATAGATGGCGCCACCTGTCAACCACTCTAATCACTTGAAATTCGTATTTGCATTCAAAATACAATATATATTATTAGAGATGTACCGAAAAAGATTTGTTTTTACTTTTAGTGCAAAATATGTTCTATTGACATATTAAAAACTGTTTAAAATTGTATTAAATATTTTTAAATGGGCGCCATTTTAAACTAAATTTAATTAAATAAACACAGTTATATTTCTTACTAGTTAACTATTGATAATGTACATTTAATGATTAAATAAAATAGTGAAGTAAGAAATATAACTGTGTTTATTTAATTAAATAATAAACTTCACATAACTCGCAAATACATATTCTTAAACTAAATTAATTAGGCGCCAGAAATTCTAGCTAAACATTTTACCAAAATCGCTATATTTGAATTTATATCAAAATCCACTAGCTAATCATTTGGAAATATAATTTGGAATAATATGATACCACCAGTGAATCAATTTAATCATTTGAAATTCGTATTTGTATTCAGAATATAATATATATTATTAGACATTGAAAAATATTTGTTTTTACTTTTTGTGCTTTTATGTTCTGACATACTGTTTGAAATTGTGTTAAATATGTTTAAATGAGCGCCATTTTCAACTAAATTAACTAGGCGCCAAGAATTCTAGCTAAATATTTTACCAAAACAGTTATATTAGAATTGTTTAATCAAAATTCAATAGATGGCGCCACTAACTAATCCCTTGGAAATAGTATTTGCTCTCGGAAGAATATGATATATAATATATCTTATTATAGATATATTAAAAATAATAATAATATTTTAAATTTTAATGGAAAATATATAGAATTGACAAATCAAAAACGACATGCAACCGAATTTGCTAGATCAAGAGTTTTAGCTTTACGGGATAATCAAATAAGAACTATTTATTATTTGATTATTCCCTACAGCTAAGTAATGCTATAATTTTAAAACCAATAGATGGAACCACCAATTAATTACTTGGAATTAATATTTATACTCAAAACATTATGATAAGTTACATATTTTAGTAGTATTGGCAAATCTAAAACCACTCAAAAACCAACAGATGGCGCCACTAGTCATTGAATTGTATTTAATATAAAAAAACGCTAGACTTATATTTAAACATACATATATGATATGAAGGCCGTATTAAGTCAATTTTCGAATGTAGTATTGTTTGTTAATGTGAATGTAGTATTGTTTGTTATAATATAATATTTTGTTATATATTGTTTAGAAAAAATCTCTGTGAAAATTTTGTTTTGCATTGTTTTCGAAAATCACCACTGTTTTACAATAAATAAATTTGAAATAAACACTTCGTAAGATTTTCATGTATTTACAAATTATATACACTTGTATATACAATTATCTTTAGAGTAATGTTATGGTTTTTAAGAATTGTTAGAATCGTTTTAGACTTTGAATTTTAACAACAAAAATATTTTAACATTTGACAATGTTTGTAAAAACAAATGAATTAAAATTATTGGCTGTAATTTACCAGTCCCTTCTGGTCTGGAGAAAATGATGGTTTTCTTAGAATTAACCAACAGAATAAAATTTTGCTCTTGCAAACAGTTAGGTACCTGCTCATAAAATATGTTGGGGCCTATAATGAGATAAAGGGTCTCTTAGACTAAATACATTTTTAAGGGCTATTGTTACTTAATTCGATAGCAATATACCAAGCAAGCACTTACAATTGCAGTGTAATTTAAAGATTAAACGTGAAGAATGATATACAATTGAACATAAAATTAGAATAAACACAAATAACAAGTTCATGAGGAAAATCTAGATTGAATAAAGGCAAAAAAATATTCGAGTAGTTAATAAATCAAAATGCTGCAATAACACCGAAATTATACCAATCAATATACAACATATTCATATAAATATTTCATTATTTATGTAGTACTAATGCTAAAAATTAAAATTAAACTATTGACCTTTTTTTAGCACAATCAAAAATCACCTAAAAACAGTTTTACTTCGAAAATTAAGATAAATACCAACCTTTGAAGAAGATAATTGGCGCAGGCATCTCTAACTTTGTTCAGCTGGAGAAACGATGCCCCAATCATGATGTTTTGTACGTTGTTTTTGTCCAGGATAACCCTTCCGGAATAAGCAAAGTTTATCAGGGCCTCGAGTGCACTAAAAACAAAGAAATTATCATTTTTCGAAAAATACATAACAAAAACTAATTAAATATTACTTGGTTTATTTCACTTATATACTTATTTCTTTATTTTTAACTAGTCTCAGCTTAATTTCATTATCAAGATGGATAATAACAAAGAAAGTTAATTTTACATAACATAATGTTCTACCAAGTGATCAATTAGAAACACACATATGATATAAAAAAAAAACTAATTTATTTCAATAAATTTTCTGTAGAACTAATTCCTATTAGAGTTTCATCAATAATATCACGCAACAATAAAAAAAAGATAATTCACTGCAGGGATTACTAGAGTATTAGATATAGTACGGCTTAAATACAATACAATTCAATTATTTAATCTTAGCATGATCCACACAGTTACGTTATTTATTTATTTAATTGTCACTATATTTGTTATAATAAAAATTAGTAGAGAATAAAATTAACGAAACACTACTCTTTACAATGAAACAAAATATGTCTGTCTGAACAATGAGTTCCTAAAAATAGGGTGAGGTCGTTTTAAAATAATACGAAGCAACACAATCCCAAGGCAATTGTCTCAAGTAACGCTATTAAAAATTATGTACGAATAAATTACCAGTCTGAATAAAAATCTCACGTATAACACACACCATTTAATTAAAATGAATATCTTTTGTTTATACATACCACGCCTCAATCCCGTGCATCTTAATCTCTTGCTGCCGGCTCTCAACCATATCGTTAGTGAACATAGCATGAAAGTACGGAATTGTTGAGGCCAGGACAATCTTGTGCGCACTGAACGATTGATCATCGATCTACAAGTAAACAATCGCTGTGACACTGCATTTCGAAAGTGACAGGGGGTTTTGTTCACCTTTAAAATCACATCACAGAGTTTTCCCTGCCGTCGTATCTCCTCCATCGAGGGGAACGCCGACGGGAAGAGGTCGTTCTGCTGGAACACCAAGCACTCGTTGTTCATCTCGTAAACATTGCGGGTCAGGTCTATGTTGAAGTCGTCGTCGATCTCCAACGGACGGAGCGTGTTCATCGGAACCAGGGATTTGTTTTCGTTCAGGCGGTCCATTTTCCTCTTTTTTTACTTAAAATTCGGATGTTAACAAGAGGAGAGGACACGGAAAAACCTTTTGGTTATTTTGATTTTATTTTGACACTTGGTTGTGCGCGGAAAGTTCAATGTAACGAAATGTATTCAATTTGCACACAAACAATGTATAAAATCAGTAGAATTGAGTTTGAAATTAGATAAAATGTTTATAGGATTATATTTTAAAACTAAAAATAGTTTAAAAATAAAAGGAATTCAAATAAATTTTAAAATAACAATATTTAAAAAAATACTAGCGACATCTAACAAAATTAATTTAAATTAAATTTAAATATATTTGTGGTTAAAACATAATTAATTTTTCAATTAAATAATAATATTGAGTTTATTCAGTATAAACATAGACCAATTTATTATCTTATTTTATCTATGCAAATTATAAAGAAAATTGTAATTATTCAAAACTTATTTTTATGTGTTAGGTTTAAAACTTTATCTATAGAGTAATTTTATAATGAAGAATAATGAATTTGTGTTAAAAGAATATTTCTTAATGGAAAAATCAATTTTAAAATATTTCTATTGATTAAATAAACAAATGAACAAAAGACCCTGAATTCGTTAATTAATTGGAAAACGATATTATGTAATCGCGATTTTTTTTTAATGGGGCCGTCGGAGTTCCCTCTGTTGAACAATAGCCCAGCTATTGAATCACATGACGGCACGTGAATTCAATACGAGCGCAGTTGCTGATCTCCGTCAGGCTGTAGTAGACGTGTGTCAAAATGTCTTATCAGAGTGGTTTAAATGCGAAATCCGCGGCCAGGGAGCACGTCTTGGCCGTTTCCAGGGACTTCATATCCCAGCCGAGGCTCAGTAAGTATTCCGCCACGAAAATTTCACCCCGATCGCCCGTGAGACACCCTCGAAATCGCCGCTTATTGGGTGGGTCAATGGTGCCTTTGAAATGGGTCATATGATCAAGATTCGATCACATTATCTTCGTTCTTATTGGGGGAATCGGTGCAGTTTTGATTGCGAACTGTGTTTTCTCGATTAGGGTACGTTTTACGGTAAGAAATTAGTAGTAATTTACAACAATCAGCTGTTTGGGTAATCATGTGATCTCTCATGACAGCCACTCCTATCAATGGAATATAAGTTTTAATGATAAAAGTGTTAATAATTATTATATTATTTTCTTAATATAATATAATAAACTTCCCTTCGTTCATAAGCCTAAGTTATAGAGTTTAATAAACTTTTAGTGACGAAAATTATCGTTTTTCTAACATAAAATTTATTTCATTTTCATACATATTTGTATTTTATAGTAAAAAATTAGTTTTATTATATAACATTTAGTTATTTTAGAAAATATATAATATATTGTTTGTATTATAGTATGCTAGATACGTCATCAAATGTACAAAACGTAAACCATCCAAACTAGTGATAATTATCAACATTAATATATTAATCTACGTCTATATATATTCACACCCCCTTTGGTTTCCTTTATGGAATCTTAATTTTCATTATGACGAAGTTGTTCTTGTGTGATTTTAATTATATATTCAAATCTTTGATGCTCAACCTCTTTTCTTATTGAGGAGTTTGCAAATTATTATTTCTATCATGATATTTTTGGATGTTCTTCTAAATCAACATTCTTTCAACAAGTTTTATTAGGCACACCAAATAACTCTTCATTCTCTATTTTCTAATTGCTTTAAAACTTTGAATAAGTTAGTAAATCAAAGCCACAAATCGACCATAATAATCATGCAGCTTTCTCTTCTATGCACAAATTCATGAATTCTACTCAATGTGTAAATAATTGGTTATCCTCACATAAAAAGCAGTTATGTATTACACCATAGGTAGGGGGGAGGCAAGTACCAATTTATGGTGGACAGAGAATGTGATGTGAATCTGATTAAATAAGAGTTGGATATCAAAAGAATGGATACCTGAAATAAAGTATTACTCATAAATAACATTTCCAATTAAGGTCTTTACAAAACATTACATATTGAAAAAAATGTTCTATGTTTATGCTTATGCAAATAAAACATTTCATTTTTCTTAAAAGTATGTAATAATTTTTTTTGTTAATAGCTTACAGAACAGTATCCGGTGTAAACGGTCCCCTGGTAATCTTGGACGATGTCAAGTTCCCCAAGTACGCAGAAATCGTACAGCTCAGGCTCGCCGACGGTACGCTACGCTCCGGTCAGGTGCTGGAAGTCAGCGGCAGCAAGGCCGTCGTACAGGTGTTCGAAGGTACTTCAGGAATCGACGCGAAGAACACCCTTTGCGAGTTCACCGGTGACATCTTGAGGACCCCGGTGTCCGAAGACATGCTTGGAAGAGTTTTTAACGGTTCAGGAAAACCTATTGATAAAGGTAAGTTTTTTTTTAATGTTATGCAACCATAAGAACATCATATGATATTAGGTAATTGTTCATGCCCTTGAAATTGATACCGACAGTATTTTAAACTTATTAAATTAATAAATAATACAATATTATGAGCTATTATAATAGCATACATTTATTTCTCAATGAAACATTTTATTAAAAACTGTTTATTATTAAGATTTTCTGGGTTTGTTTCACACTTGTTTCGGCTTAATGTTATTATCAAAAATGATTTATAAAATGACATAACCTATAAATAGTCGTTGATAATGGAAATCTACCGTGCACTTGCCACCTTTTAAACCTATCATTGTATTACTATATAATAATAATAATAAATGTCTTTATTTGCTCAAAATATATATCACTACCTTTCTTTCTTCTTCCTAAGTGACATCTTCAATCACATCCAAACTTCCATTACAATTCTGTCTTCTATCCTATGTGAAAGTCCATGTTTCTCTACAATTTATTGCCCATTCGTGTAATGACACACCTATTCTCCTTTCATTCCCCTTTTTTTTTAAAAAGAATATTCCAAATTTCTGCTTTAACTTCTACACATTGTTAATTCTTTTATAATTTATTACTAATAAGTAATCAAATTTTGTTAGGTCCACCAATTCTTGCTGAGGACTTCTTGGACATCCAAGGTCAACCGATTAACCCCTGGTCGCGTATCTACCCGGAGGAAATGATCCAAACCGGTATCAGTGCCATCGACGTGATGAACTCTATTGCTCGTGGCCAGAAGATCCCGATCTTCTCCGCGGCCGGTCTGCCGCACAATGAAATTGCCGCCCAAATCTGTAGGCAAGCCGGTCTTGTCAAGGTGCCGGGCAAATCGGTCCTCGACGACCACGAGGACAACTTTGCCATTGTGTTCGCCGCTATGGGTGTCAACATGGAAACCGCCAGGTATACTTCTAGTCAATATAAATCGATTAACGCTAGAACGAAATAATACGTATTGCTTTTGCAGATTCTTCAAGCAGGATTTCGAAGAAAACGGCTCCATGGAGAACGTGTGCCTCTTCTTGAACTTAGCCAACGATCCGACCATCGAACGTATCATCACACCGCGTCTGGCCCTTACTGCGGCCGAGTTCTTGGCTTACCAGTGCGAGAAACACGTACTCGTCATCTTAACCGACATGTCTTCTTACGCCGAAGCCTTGCGTGAGGTGTCTGCCGCTCGTGAGGAAGTACCCGGTCGTCGTGGTTTCCCAGGTAATTTACAAGTTATCATGAACTAACGATCGCAACCATACTAATGATTTAAAATGATTATTAATACAGTTTATAACAACAATCTTTATTTAGCACTTTTCTATACAATAACATAAATATAATAAAATGGTGATGTGGCCATCATAGTACTTTCCCTATATTTTACTCGAAAACTATGCGGTTTATGCAAAAAGGTTATTCTTAATAATTTATTCAATTTTGAATTCTCTACAATTATTTGTTATATAACTTTCATATTGCTTCAATAGTTTATTAGCAATTGGCAAAAAATGTCAAAATTTTCAATTTTTATTTTTTTTTTTCGAAAATTAAGAATTTTATAAAAAATATGTTTGAACAAAACTTATTCAGTTTCTTATTACCTTCAACTTTTATTTGAAAAATTTTGTAATATTTTTCATATTAAAAGAAATATCAGAAAAAAACAAAAAACGGCCTCGACTAAACATCCACTTTCGGTCAATGAATGTTTACCAAAAGCTTTTCAGTTCCAGTTTTTAATGATAAAACCTTAAGTTTAAAGCTTCATCTCAATTAGATTATTCGTTTTTGAGATACAGCGCCCACCGACAGACAGACAGACAGACACACACACAGACACAAAAATAAAAGAAATGGTGATGTGGCCATCATATTACTTTCCCTATATTTTTCTCGAAAACTATGAGGTTTACGCAAAAAGGCTATTCTTAGTAATTTTTTTAATTTTCAATTATCTACAATTATTTGTTATATAAATTTCATATAGCTCCAATAGTTTAATAGCAATTGGCAAAAAATCTAAAAATTTTCAATTTTTATTTTTTTTCTCGAAAGTTAAGAATTTTATGAAAAATATATTCGAATAAAATTTATTCAGTTTTTCATTCCCTTTAACTTTTGTTTGAACCATTTTTTAAAATTTTTCATATTTAGAAAAATATCACGTAAAAACAAAAAACGGCCTCGAGTAAACATCCACTTCCGGTTTTTGAATATTTACCAAAAGCTTTTCAGTTCCAGTTTTTAACGACAAAACCTTAAATTTAAAGTTTCATCTCAATCGGATTATTCGTTTTTGAGATACAGCGCCCACAGACATTTTCTCGCACGAAAACAATACTTCCCCTATATATACTATATAGGGAAAGTAATAATATAGTAGTGAAGAGAACGGTTGCTAAATCCGTACTTACACTGAATTGAATTTTTTATAAAAACAATTATTTTTATATTCAGTGTTTACTTGGAAGGGTTTTTACTTTCCCTATATAGTATATATAGGGGGAGTATTGTTTTCGTGATTTTTTTTTCAAAAATTTTTTTTGCGGAAATATCCGTTTTGGGGTCCCCTGAACCCAAAAAACTAATTTCTAGAAAAAAAAATTTTGTGTCTGTGTGTGTGTGTGTCTGTGTGTGTGTCTGTCGGTGGGTGCTGTATCTCAAAAACGAATGATCTGAATGAGATGAAACTTTAAACTTAAGGTTTTATGGTTAAAAACTGGAACTGAAAAGCTTTTGGTAAACATTCATAAACCGGAAGTGGTTGTTTACTGGAGGCGTTTTTTTGTTTTTTTGTGATATTTTTCTAAATATGAAAAATTTTAAAAAACGGTTCAAACAAAAGTTGAAGGGAATGAAAAACTGAACAAGTTTTATTCAAACATGTTTTACATTAAATTCTTAACTTTCGAGAAAAAGAAATAAAAATTGAAAATTTTGACATTTTTTGCCAATTGCTAATAAACTATTGGAATTACATAAAATTTATATAACAAATAATTGTAGAGAATTCAAAAGCGCACAAATTATTAAGAATAACATTTTTGCGTAAACCTCATAGTTTTGGAGAAAAATATAGGGAAAGTACTATGATGGCCACATCACCATTTTTACTTTCCCTATATAGTATATATAGGGGGAGTATTGTTTTCGTGATTTTTTTTTGAAAAAATTTTTTTGCGGAAATATCCGTTTTGGGGTACCCTGAACCCAAAACACTAATTTCTGGAAAAAAATTTTTTGTGTCTGGATGTGTGTCTGTCTGTGTGTCTGTCGGTGGGCGCTGTATCTCAAAAACGAATAATCTGTTTGAGATGAAACTTCAAACTTAAGGTTTTATCGTTAAAAACTGGAGCTGAAAAACTTTTGGTAAACATTCATAGACCGGAAGTGGATGTTTACTCGAGGCATTTTTTTGTTTTTTCGTTTTATTTTTCTAGATATGAAAAATTTTAAAAAATGGCTCAAACAAAAGTTAAAGGCAATAAAAAACTGAACAAGTTTTATTCGAACATATTTTTCATAAAATTCTTAACTTTTGAGAAAAAAAATTAAAATTGAAAATTTTGACATTTATTGCCAATTGCTAATAAACTGTCAGAGTTACATGAAACTTGCATTACAGATAATTTTAGAGAATTCAATGGTGAACAAATCATTAAGAATAGCTTTTTTGCGTAAACCTTATAGTTTTCGTGTAAAATATAGGGAAAGTACTATGATGGCCACATCACCATTTGAATAGTAATGTTTTCGTGATTGAGTATGCCTTTGGGCGCTGTATCTCAAAACTGAATGATAAGTTTTAGATGAAACTTTAAACTTAAGGTTTTTTCGTTAAAAACTGCCACTGGCAGCTTTTCGTAATGATTTATGAAACCATAAGTGGATGTGCACTTGTGACGTTTTTTGTTTTTTACCGATATTTTTCTAAATATAAAAAATATTACAAAACTTTTCAAACAAAACTTAAAGGAAATGAAAAACTGAACAACTTTTATTAGAACATGTTTTTCAAAAAAATCTTAACTTTCCAGAAAAGAAATTAAAATTGAAAATTTTGACATTTTTTGCTAATTACTAATAAACTATTGGAGCTAGATAAAATTCATATAACAAATAATTGTAGGGAATTCAAAAGTGCACAAATTATTAAGAACAATATTTTTGCGTAAACCTCATGGTTTTCGAGAAAAATATAGGGAAAGTACTATGATGGCCACATCACCATTTTGTACATATAATCGTTTAATTACTTAAGCGACGTTAGATGGCGTATCAATCGAGTAAAGTAATATTTTGCCTAAACAGTGATGAATATTAATATTTCAGAACCTAAAATGGTTAAACATTGTCATTAATAATAAAATTTGTATATAGTATTACTAAATGTAATGTTATTCCATTATTTAAGGTTACATGTACACCGATTTGGCGACAATTTATGAGCGTGCCGGTCGTGTAGAGGGCAGGAACGGTTCAATCACCCAGATTCCAATCTTGACTATGCCCAACGACGATATCACTCACCCTATTCCCGATTTGACCGGTTACATCACGGAGGGACAGATCTACGTCGATCGTCAGTTGCACAACAGGCAAATCTATCCACCAGTAAACGTACTGCCATCACTGTCTCGTCTCATGAAGTCCGCCATTGGCGAAGGAATGACGAGGAAAGATCATTCTGATGTGTCCAATCAGTTGGTAAGTATATAAATTTCTATGTGGAATATCTATTAATACCTATTAATTTTATATTTTAAAGTATTGTGTTGCCTCTACGTTTGACTATATAGACGCATACCAACGCATTCTTCCTGGATATCATGAGGCCTACCCAATCAATTTTCCTGCAAATGTTGGTGTATCTCCAACTTGGTGTGGGTGATTTCTAATCAGCACCGAGTGGCATTCGCTCGTCGGCACCGTCGTGGCGTTGAACATACCTCAGCTGCCTTTTTCTAATTCTCATCCAGGTGTTCTTTCTGGTTATCATGTTGAGGTGCTTCAATACCGAGGTGGCCAAGCCAGAATATCTCTTAACCTGAGCGAGCGCGTCCAGGTAAACAACCTGTGGCAGTGTTGGCATGACTTCTTCGTATTTGGAAAAGAATGGCTTGAATATGTTTAGCCTAATTATTTCAAGGTTAATTCTGCATTTTGATTCAGAGGCACTTCCTTGAGTTTTTGATTCCGCGGGGTTGGCCTGAGGAAAGTAAATGGGAGTGTAAAATGGAGTCGATATAAACTGGGGTCTATTTTTCTTTGATAAAACGTCTAGTCTATGAAAGCGAACTAAGCTTGACATACAGCGAACGATTTTACCCATTTGGTAGATGAATTATTCGTCCTCGTTTCTGGAAGGGGTCCTACTATATCGACTTCGATCGTGAGTAACATTGCGGTGCTCACAAGGGTGCTCGTTCTAGATGCTGTTCTCGTTTTGTAGAAGTACATACTAAGCAATACTAAACATATTCGCGTATGTCTGCTGAAATAGTCTTTACTTCGGATACTTCAAATAGTCTCATCTCGGCCGGGATGTATAATTCTTTATGTAAAGCTTGTAATATTCTGGCTTGATTTCTAGTGATAATTACTTTATAATATCGACGATTTCGAAGTATTCTTGGTAGTACTTGAGGTCTTCATGATCTTCATCCTGCAAGATTTGGACTATGTCTTACGTTTTTTCGTTGATGTTTGGCGCTGCTTTCACTGATTGAGAAAGGGTTAAGTGTGGCTGGAAGGATCTCTTCTAAATCTGCTCAAGAGATCTGGAAGTTTGTTGTCTTTGCCAGGGAGGTTATAAAAAAGAACGACTGAAGATTTCTTAATTTTGACTTCCTATCTATAAATCGATTCAGCCACGTCAAACCTTTAGAGACGATGCGACCTTTAGAATGTCCGCCTCCTATGACTGAGTGGGCGGTAGTGTCGCACACCCCAGAATCATTCATCTTCATTTTCTTGATACAAAACTGCCGCGATCCCTAGTTGTGGTGCGTCCGTTTGTACTATGAATGACAACCTTGAACGGGTCTATGAAGTTAAGGCGACTTTCTTTTTCTTTTTCAGGGTTTCCATCGACTCTGCTCTTCATCCTGCTTATTGTTGCAATTAACACGTTAACCGCCACATGTACCGCCGGCGGTCATAGTCGCCTAAATTCAATATGCATACAAGATCGCTTGGCGGTAAAAGTGTTAATTCATTTAGATCACAAAGCGATCAATATATCGTTTGAGGCTTACATAAAGCTATCGCCAAAATGTTGTATTGGTCTAAACGTTTTAAAATAATGTCGAAGATGCTCTTCCTCTGTTTTCAAAAGGGCTATGATCTTGAGATAAACTTTTGCAAACTCATAAAGCATTCTGGATAAGTTTTCTTGGCACAAGGTGACAGAGGTGTTTTTTAAACCGCTTAATGCAGTATACCTTTTTGATATTGCAGCCATCAGAATCTGCCAGTATACCCTCTTCAGACTAAGGGCCTCTTGCATGTCTACCATCAGGGTTGGGTCTGATACAGTAGCATAGCTTAGGCGTCCATACCCTACACAAAATCTACTGCCTTCATTCTTTTTCTTCACAACATATCAGTGATGTGCAGGGACTGGTGGAATGTTCGATCATAACTTGGACTAATTATTTTTTTACATACCTGCTTGTCAATTTTCTGTTTCTTCTCTGGATTATGTCAGAGAATTGGTCGCTAGGTTGAAAAGTGCGATTTCATGTCTCCTGTGAAACCTGCGGTCCATTTCGCTATTTCTTGTATTTTCTGCCCAATGGATAGTTTACAGTAATTAAAAATATGAGTACTTTTTGTTAATATCACACATTTTACTTTAATAGTGACTATAGTTTTGACAATGTACAAGCCTCAACAATTACCTGGTTTACTGTAAGCCTGTGCTTAAATGTACGCATTTCTTTTTAAAGTCGGCGATTGCCGCAGGGTTTTTGGTGTAAATCGAGCATCACAGCATCGCAAATAAGTCTTCATTATATCATTCATCATTATATTATTTTTCCTTTTGAATCATACTGTTTCCAACGTCAGCTTCGACGCCGATTTTTGTTGATCATTCGTTATTTATAGATACAGAAAAATATCTGGAACAAAAATATAATAAAAGAAGAAAAATAAGAGTAAAGTTTATGACGAAGGTGTAGAGTGCAGTAATTTAATTAGGTTTGTAATTTATCGCCGTTTTTATTATCTTACAGTACGCGTGTTACGCCATCGGCAAAGACGTGCAGGCCATGAAGGCTGTAGTGGGTGAGGAGGCCCTGACCCCCGACGACCTGCTCTACCTGGAGTTCCTGACGAAGTTCGAGAAGAACTTCATCACGCAGGGCAACTACGAGAACCGCACAGTCTTCGAGTCGCTGGACATCGGCTGGCAGCTGCTCCGTATCTTCCCCAAGGAGATGTTGAAGCGTATCCCCGCCTCCATACTGGCAGAGTTCTACCCGAGGGACTCGCGCCACTAAACACCATTCACCTAACATTTTTTTAGTTTATTTTAAACTTGTAAATGTAATAATATTGTAAGTAATGTAATTACTCAAAAGTAATTTTTGTGCAATTATTTTTAAAATAACATCGTACTCTCCTGTTGTACAAAAAAAAGAAAACGGTTTCATTGTATATTGTTCGATTTTAATTTAAAATTTTACGTCCATGCTCCTTAATTTATAGTTATAGTTGAAAACAAACAATGTGTATATTTTAGAGAAACCAATTAAAGGACAATATTGTACTATATATTGTACGTACATAGATAGGTTTGTTCTTCTTTACACAATTAATTTTTTCAAATCATCATTGCTTGATATGAGGCATATTTTATCTTGTTGTACAGATCCCAGCAGTATTTACGTTTAACATTGTTGAATAGAGTTTTTGTTTTGAGGAAAATATAGATATATATGAACAGTTTATCGAGAGTTTTGTCCGACATTCCATTAAAAATTAAATTGGACTGCAGCACTGTCGTTGCTACGGCCGCCTTTGCATTTGCAGTATTGTTGAATAGTGAATCGGTGGACGGATTTCTTTTTTGTTTTTTTGGTGTAACTCAACTATTGCTAGATCATCGGTAGTGTAGAAAAGATATGTGAATAAATAATGTATGTTACAAAAACCAAATGTTTATTTTATGCACCTACACGATTATCCATTTAATATAAAATTCTGAAACATAAATTATTATTACAAAAAAAGTGAACAAATTATTAAGAATGGCATTTTTGCGTAAATCTCATAGTTTTCAAGAAAAATATAGGGAAATTACTATTGTGCCACCCACGTCACCATTTTTTAAAAGAAATTCTTAAGCTATGTTATTTATTTACAAAGTGCAGTAAAAATCATAATTTTATTAACCTTTTCCACCACAATTATTTTTGAAAGTAATGTGCTTGTGCCCGAGATATCTCGGTCATATGCAGGAAGTGGTTAAATTAGTTAGCAATGACAACTGTAATAAATTTGTACCCAGTAACATAACTAATATTATAATAGTAAATTAAAGTTCACCATTTATGTAATTAACTAATAATTTAAAAATATAAATTTTCTACAATGACGTCATCTATTTTGATACATTTTATTATGTAATTATGTTTATAAATTCCTTGATTTTACAGAGAAAACAAGGCCTTAGAAAAGATTGAAGTGTTGAATTTTATGTGAAATGGCGAAAATAGATTTAATGTTTTGGATATTCTCTGTCGTACCTCTTATGCATAAAAGAAGTGTTTGATTAATCTTAAGGAATATCTATATTGCAAGTATAAAGTTTAATTAAATTTGCGTCTATAACAACCGTTTTAAAAAAGGGCTTTTTCAAATGTAGGATTTCTGTTGACTTATTCCTAACTATTATGCTATAACTATCAGTAATATGTTCACTCGTTATATTTTTGAATTGCTCTTGTTTTTTTATAAAGTTAATATACAAAAGATCTAAAACGTAACTCAACACTGAAACTTAGACCACAATAATAAAATTATGAACATTATAATCACCTGTTAAAAATAAGCACAATTTAAATAATTTAATATAATTAAGAAAAAACACTCACCTTTTACAAATAATGAAGTTATTAATGTTAATAAGGATATTGATGAAAAGAAAAAATAAAACCCATCTTATTTAATGGCCCACTCTAAAGGCATTTCCAAGGTTTTTATTAAAATGTTGTTGAACGAAATACATGTGGTAGCGCATTCAGAGAGAACCCTCCTGGAAAATTTGGGGCCAAAAGACTAATATACAAATACATATTTTGAATTACTATTGGATTATATGATAATACACACATAAATTTAAGAAATAATATACATTTTGTTTGAATTAACAGTACCCAACCAGAATAACTAATTAATTACAGTTGATCAACATACAGATTATTCTGAAAGTTAAAAAACAAAAAATTAATCGACGACCATGACCACCGTCAATAACATGATTTTTTTTCAATTATACAATATAATTATATATAGAAAATAATATATATTCATCAATACGTTTTGACATTTACAATAATTAATTATATACTATCGATAGAAATGAAACAAACTCTAGAAATTTGTGGATTAATAAAGCTAAACATTACGTTTTCTTTTAGTGAAGTACAATATCTATTTTGGATAATTATATGTGGAAACTTTTTCATCATTTGCATGCAATTCTAAAGTACAATAGTTTATTTGAAAATGATTTGTGAATATTTTCATCATTTCTCCGACAAACAATAAAATTTGTGCATGCAATATATAATTATGAGAAAGCAAAGGCTTGAGATTTTTTAGTTTTATACTTATATGTTAACACATTTATATATTTCTTCAATCTTCGATTAACGAATTGAATTGAATTGAGAATTGGTTTATACTTTTTTTTCCTGTGTATATCGCCGGCTAGGTTTACAAGTTTCAATTTTATTTAACGTTTCCCCGCGCTACTGATTAATTATTTAAGCAACCGCCACATTACTGATTTTCAAATAAGAAGAAACAATATTGTAATGTGCACCTGTTTTTCACTTAATACACGTCTTTTACTGTAATATGTATAAGTATATATATAGTTTCAAATTCTAGTAGTCATACATTTAAGGAGGTTTGTGTTTCTCCTGTATTTTTTTTTTATATTTCAGTTTTTGGTTACATTGTATTTATTAGCTTTGTCTGAGATTCAAAATGAATGAACCATTGTTTTTTTGTTTTGTTAATATTACCTTTCACTTGATTGTGCAAGTGAATCTGGTTAATTATACATAGTCTTGACAAACTAAAACATACCTTGTTTAATATGATTTGCAATGGGGGGGGGGGCAAAAAATCAAAATACTAAGTGATTATTCAAGTTCTACTGTTGAATAATCACCTGTTGAATGCTGAATACTTTCAATATGAGATTTAACTTAAGGAAATGACATTTATTACGATTAGGAATGTTAGAAATGAACATTTGATATATATTAATGTATAAAAAGGTGAATGAATTAGTTTGTTAAGGCAATAAACCGATGTTATATGTATATAAATATCATAAATATAAATCACAGCAGCGACTGATGTGATATCTCAGTCAATATATAATTATTAACACTTGTAACAAATATAGAAAAATATACATTTGCTCTCCAACCTTTTATAGTAACCGTTTGAACACATAACTCAGTGCAGGCAGCTGAATCAACGTCACAGTCCTTGCCTCGACTTTCTTATGCACAACACTGTATGTTTGTATAGTTGTTGTTGAGCCACATATATCAAATACTCTTAATAAAAATAAGTCAATTGGTCAAATCGCACTTCGTTTTAGTCTCTTATGCATCGAGAAGCACCATCCGTGTCCAAATTAAACGAAAAACTTATATACGAAAACAAGTCTTCATTCTGTCAAAAATTAAAGCCAATAAATAATACAATAATAATAAAAATAATATTGTAAACACTTCCTTAAAAAATGGTCCATTGATGTTTTAACGAAAAAATAATCGGTGGAAAGTGGGAAAAATTAAACACTTATCAACGAAGAATACAACATTACCAACAGTATTTTCACTAGCACAGTTGAAATCAAGGCCTCACATTTAACAAGCCGCCTCGACATTAGGTCCGTCACCTTGCCCTTGATGCTCACATCCCTTGCAGTCTTCAATGTTTGGCGCATCATCCTCAGACGATTGCTCCTTCAGAATATCACTCGACAAAACTTCCCTGCAAATAATATTCGGCATGATTAACAAGAACGTGATTGCCGCGTGGAAGTCACTAACCCATTATCAGTTTTAACACTGAAGGAATTTGAACGACCTCCACGATTTACAGTGACTATATTTTTTTGCTTGTTATTTTTCTTCTTGTTTGGCTAGAAAAAATAGTACAGCTTTTTTAATGCCACCAATGATTAAATACTACCAAAATACTATTTCCTTCATTTACAAGAAGAAATCTACTACTACCTACTGTCTACAGTTTAAGAGTACTCACATTGTTCTTTTTATTCACTGGAAAACTAGGTGGTCCCGGCTTCCTTTGCCTACCACCACCCCTCTGGTTAAACTGTTGGGAAATGTAGTTGTTACCATTACCCCGGGGTGGAATGGCGCCGCCGCGCATTCCGCCTGCACCTGGTTGTTGGCGGATATTTTGATAGCCGTAATTTGCGCCCCACGATCCAACAACGACCCCAGCTATCTGGAGCTGACCTCCTCTGGATGGAATAGGACGGTGTCGTAAGTTTGAGGCTCCACGGGAAGACGGCAGTGGAACAGCTGGTAGACAATTTGGTGGTGGCATTCCAGGTCTTAAGTGGCCTTAAATATTAAAATTTTTAGTGAAATTTCTACAATCAATTAAAAAGTTTATTAATAATGTGTTGCTTTCTTAATAATTAATATTGAGAATATGTTTTAATTAAGAATACATTACTTTTGTAATTGAAAATTACAATTGTACAATTTCTAAAAATAAGTCTTGGTTAAATTACAAAAGCTGGTACTTGAATTTAAAATCCAAATTTCTTTTTTTAAATGTAACTTAACATTTTTACATTTATAATAAGGGATTTACAAATATTGTAAAACAAGGCAGGGACTACAATATTTATAACTTTAAATAAAATATGTATCACAAAGTGAGAGCCTCTACAATCAAGTATACAATATTTGTAACACACCTGGTTTTTGATTTCTATTTTATGGTAAAAATGTTCGAATAATTTATATTGCTTGAATTATTATTTTTTACTCACCTCCATAGTGCGGCATTGGAATTTTAGCAAACTTAACATCTAATCCTTCAAGAATAGCCTTCCTAATCCTCTCCACTTTAACCACCCTCTCAATATGATTCTCACACAAATCTAACAAGCTTTTGGCATGAGTTGATCTAGTCAATGTGTGATGGAACAATTTGCCGTCAAAAAATAACCAAGGGCAGCACATCAACCATGGCAACGGAGCACCACAAGCATCATTAGCCAATAAAGCCATCTCCACACCCTGCATGAAAACTGCAGCCAACTGGACACCTCGACTAGTCACAACATTTAGCTAAAAATGAAAAACATTACATCATTTGTGCCTAAAACAAAACAATATTCAATTACCGTTAATTCTTGGAGATATTGTGTATTCATAAGCTCAGGATTGAAAGCCTGGCAGAGAAATACATCAAGTTCGCTCCTGCGCAAGATGGGCTTGTCTTGGGACATTATGTACCGGAGAACGCAAGCCATGATAAGCATATGCTGAGGCACATATGAGATGTTGAGAATGAGCGGTGTGTCCGAATTAAGGCAAGACAAGAGGGCACGCATTCGCCTTCTTTTATCATCGACCGAAGGTCCAAACCACAATCTCTGCAATGTAGGAACTGCCCACGGAAGCGGTACGGCTTTTACCTCTTCAGGAGCTTGGTAGGGATTACTACGACTGTACACCCATTCTTTTATTACAACATCGGGCAGTGGAGAATTTTCTGGGATTTCTTTACTCTCTGCAATAAAAATAATTAATCATATATAGTATTCAATATCTAAAGACTGTAAATTATTATTCTTTAACATTACAAATAACGTATTAGGCATGGTTAATTCATTCTTAGATAATATGTAATTTAAATCTAAATTAAATTACTTAATTGTTATTTCATTTTAATAGTATACAGAAAATGTTTTAAATGAGATACAGTATAAATTAAAACATACCTTTCTTTTTAGCATGCACAAAACGATGATGATGAAGATTGAAAAGCACTGCATAAATTCTTTGTCGGAGTGGTAGATAGATTTCGTGTATTGGAGGAAATTCACGGTTGCTCTCATCCTCCATTACACAGGGTAAGCGTACTTCTTTAGTGCTGAGAACATGCAGAATCCACGGGCACATCAAACCTTTTTGATGTCTCAGGGAAGATGTTCTTAAAACATCAGCAGATACTGTTGGGTTAATAATATTTGTGTTTGTTGCTGTAAAAATAAAACAAAATGGGGTTTTAGTTGTGGAATCAGTATGAAAGAAAGTAACGTACTGGCTGTTAACAGGTTGGGTTGGTTTTTCGGTGATTGTGGACTACTACCGGAGTTTGAACTAGATGAGCTGACTAGCAAGTTTACTCGTGTGCCGTTTGAGCTGGTACTAGAGTTGGCTACGTTGTTGGAACTACAGGAACCGTTGGCATGACCATTAAATCTGGATGTGTCTGATGTGGGTGGAGATTCTTCTACAATATTGTAAAAATATTTAATATAGACTAAATTATATACATAATTAATGATAAACCAAGTATTTAAATGATTAAAGTATTGTTAAAAATACTTACCATGAGGGCTACTTTTGGAAGAGGATTCAGTATCAATACTAATGATATCTGAGGCTAGGACTTGATTAACCGTTGCCAGTTTGTAGTTTTGCAAACTTTCTTGCTGCAATTGAATACAAAATAAATACTCTAATAATCAAGCTCACGTAAAAAATTTTTACCTCTTGTTCTGTTGTTTCTGATGCGAAACCAGATGTGTCCAACTCAACTTCTTCAGATTTAATTGTCAGATTGTTATTGTTCTGTATGTTCCTCTTCATATCTTTCTTGCTTCCTAATAAAATAAATACACTATAATTTAAAAAAAAAACAGGATCTATTTACCACCTTACCTTTAGGAGCACAATACTTTAAAAATCCATTTGCTGTACCATTTAAATAATACTGAACAGACTGCTCGAAAGTGCGGCAACGTTTGTCTTTATTCGATCCAAATATTTCAGTAACGAGGGCGTCCATATTCGAAGGGGAGGGTAAAGTACGTACATATTCGGCTATATTTTTGACGGCTGTTTCACCTTGCATCTGCAGGATTAAAATATTTTTCACAATTATTTGGATGGCAATTGAACCACATGGAAAATATGTGGGAACAGAAATCACCCTATCAAAATTGCTTTGAGATTGGCCAACTATCTATTGAAGTTGTCAATAGAATTTTAATGCCATTTTAAAGAAACACTGTTCTTGTTAATAAAAAATATTTTGTTACTTACCTTGGCATCTTTGTTGCCAAATGTAGATTGAATTTTACGGTACACATCCTGCAATTCATTTTCCGGCAATAAGAAATTGCCCAGTAAGGACGATAAAATACACATTTGTTCTTGTGTTAGTTGCAAGTGTTTACTTAATTCTGCAACCATATATTCCTTGGTCTCCAAAGATCCCTGAATTAAAGAAAATACATTTTTTAATTGACACTGAGTTGTAGCATTTGTTTATTACTTTTACTTAGTTTTAAATTATTATTAAAAAAATGTTACAGGATGAAATTGCATTCAAATAATGATTACCTTGTATGTTAATTTAATGTGTTCAGACGAGAAGTACCGTGGTGGGTCGAAGGCTGCATATTCTGCATCGTCTGCTAATAAGCCATGAAAACCATATTCTCGACAATAAGCTATGACTTCCTGATGATGGTCATCCATTGTACACATCTGTGCATAAATTAAAATATGATAAGAAATTAAATTCTTCTACTTGTGCTTAAGTGAATGATTAAATTAGATATTTTACTTAGTCACAAGAGAATTTTTGAAGAATTGAAAAGAGGGAAAGTGCCGGGGCCTGATGGTTTAAAGACTAAGATGTGGAAGGAAACAGGAAGTGAGAGGAAGAAAAAGTTCAGGGGAGGAGGAGGTCCAGGGATCATGGAAGGTGGAGACAATATGCGCTATACATAGGGGAAAAATTGTATCAAGAGGTTATACTTACCACACTAATACCTAAATGCCTCAAAGCCATACGTAGAGCAGTCTTAAGGCATATTGGTGCGGTCCACCAAATTTTTGGAGGTGGAGTTGCCTTTGTATTCACATGCTTCAATACCTAAATGCAAACCAAAATTATTAATTCTTGAATTTTGGAGGTGTTTACTACATGATGTGTATTTTAGAAATTATACCATTAGCTAAATCACATCTCTCACGTAAAAACCAATCAAAAAAAATTCTATAGTCATATATCCATATTTACAGATGCAAGTTTATTTTTTCTTTTATCAATAAATATTATGATTGGCATGAGTCATAAAAACCAACCCATGTAATGTGCAGATTACACTATCACTACATTATTGATTGCTAAAATTAGCTTTAGGGATCATTGGAGGGGGAAAACAAATGTATTTCAATGAGTTTACATTGCCTTAAGCTTCAAATTGTTATTAGATTTAAAAAAAAAATGTTTTACAATGTGTGCTGTGATTTTTAAAAGACTTTAATATGAACTGTACTGTTATTTTTCTTGCATCCAGTTTTTGACAAAAGACGATCAACTTTTTTTTTCAAATTGCACTGTATATATATTTTGTACTGATCCGCAAGGAGATTTTTTTCTGAATCTAAATTTGTAAACGATTTTATCCATTCATCAAACCAAAGTCGAGAAATTGAGGATTAAAAAAAAAATTAAAAATCAAATACCCATAGTAAACAATATACAGAGCCTGTTCCAAATGTCAAAAGTGACAGTGTCAGTCATTGGTACAATACTGCAATGATTTTTAATAATTTCATAATAAAAATGTTGCAAGATTTCAAAAACTGAAAAACAATTTCTGTAGAAGCACAAAATTCTAGTACAGTGTTTGAAATATTGCAACATTTTAATTATGAAATAATTAAAAATCGTTGCAGTATTGTATCAATGGCTGTCACTGTCACTTTTGACATTTAAAATAGGGTCTGTATATTGTTTACAATGGATACTTGACTTTTTATTTATTTTTTTAATCCTCAATTTCTCGACTTTGATGTATGGATAAATTTGTCTACAATTTTATATTCAGAAAAAAAATCTCCTTGCGAATCAATAAAAATATATATACAATGCAATTTTTAAAAAAATGTTGATCGTATTTTGTCAAAAACTGGGTGCGAGAAAAAATAACAGTTCAGATCCTATTAAAGTCTTTTAAAAATGGTTTAATTTGATGTTTTATTTATTAAAATCGGATAAAAAATAAGGGAGATACAGCACCAAAGGTTTTTCGTCAGTCACCCTGTATATCATAAATGAACTAACTAAAAGGATTGCATTACTGAACTTAATTATTTTTGAAATATGGTTCCCTGTCAACAACCAATCGACCTATTATGGATCTCACCAGGGTAGCACTTTAGAAACAATATCTTTCTTTATTTATTTTCATTCACAACTTACCATTCCAACTCTTTGCCTCACATTGGCTTGCTGGGCAATCCATTCATTAATTCGACAGCTTTCGATGGTGCCATTGAAAACAACGGCCAACTCAATATTACCACGTTCAACCGCTTGAGTCAACAGAGATAGGAACTGTACCATTCGATTCCACTGTCCTCCACATGCCCAATCTGTTAAAAAAATGTTATATTTAGGATTTACTTATTTAACTTTTTTAATAAGTTAATAAAACGAAAGCAACATTACATTCAGTCTTAATTATCAAATCATCTTGATTGATTTGGGCAATAAAAAAAAACAAAGTGTTTTTATAAACCAAAGTTATAAAAATTAATTGTTAGTTATTGATGACAAACAGTAATATTATTATTAGTGCTGTAATTTTAAAGTCCTAAAATTATATATTTTATTTTTATTCAATTGTAAAACTAATAATTGAAGTACACCTTACACACACAAATGATTAAATAAAATAAATAATAGAAGTAAGTTTATTGGTACCACACTTTTATTTTTACTCGTGACTGCAGTTTCAACAAATTTACCTAGTCATTGTTAAAACAGTCACGAGTAAAAACAAAAGTATGATACTAACAAAGTTATCATTTGTTTTATTTATTATATCACAAAGCTAAAACCTCTATTCAATTGTAACCAATTATTTTTGTTTTAAAAATAAATGCACTGAAGAAAATCTTTCTTTACACATACCTGAAAAATAACCTCCATACAATCTATCAAAACAATTCTCAGCGTCGACGATAAGCTTCAACTTGTTTCCAATTGGTCTGATCTTTCGATTGGAATTATGAGGCTGCTGACGTTGGGTGACATTCCTTGCTATTTTCAACAAATCCACAGAAACGGCTCCGCCCTCCAAACTCGTGCTCTCTAGAAAAGCTTGCAGATCCTGGATACCCATGTTGCAGTAAAAATTGTTTCAGCTGATGGCTCGAGACTATTCCAAACCACGGACAAGACTTAAAAGCTAACGACTTCAATTACGCTCATTCTAGAACAAGAAAAATCAAATAAATAAGCGTGTTACAATGAAGATTATTCTTAATTTTTTATTTTATTATACCTTTACTTTTTAAGGAGTAAGTGTTTTAGTTTAGAGTTTATATAATGAATTACCATGAAGTAATGATTGCAATTATCCTAATTAAAATCAAGTTTATTTGTGTTCTTTTAACATTTGCATGAAATTATAATCATTTGTACTGTTTTGGACTAGGATAAGGATTTTGTTTAAAAAATCATTTAAAAATTTAATTTTTTTTTATGTAAGTAGTTAAATTAATGCATTAATGCTGACAAAAATACTTAATTAAAAACAAACTAAATAAAATGAATATTATTAATTAATTTGTTAGTATTATACTTTCATTTTTGCTTGTGTAAAAAATAAAATATGTGATACTAACGAAGTATCTGTGAATTTAAATAAAATTGTGAAGAAAGGTTTTTAGTGCTTATTAATTAATTGTAATATTTGTTATATGCAAAAATGATTTAAAAAGTTAGTGCCTCCACAATCATGTTTACAAACGTTCATAACCTAATAAAACTAAATACCTTCATCCTATCCTCGTGATTTACTTCTTCTTTTTAAAACGTATTTAATGGCCTTAGCAACTAGGCCCTGTTTACCAGACACAGTATGTAGGTATATCTTGATATTTGTGTAGATGCTTAATTTACTATGACTAATACACTGATTCAGTAAGTTTGGTTAGATATTGATAATAATTAAAAATGACTATTTTAATGTAATACCTACACGTCTGGCTATTAATAAATCAAATGAATAAGATTATTTTAACCGTCGTTTATTTACGCTAATTGTCATCAAGTAACTAAAATCTAAATCATTAATTAATAAAGGTTAGTAATTGATATAATTTGAAATGGCATTTAATTATCTGCTTTAATTCTAATTCAAGTACTCGATTTCAGTGGGGAGTAAATAAAAGAAGAAACCATAAACAAATTATTGTTTGTTTTTTCATAAACCGATTATAAATTTTCGATCATATATTTATAATATAAAAGAGAAGCCAGAGTATAGTGGGTATATAGCTACAAAAGTAATTTGGGGAATAAAAATTAGTAGTTATTGATTACAGTGGTATTTCGAGTGACAAATTGTAGGTGTTTTTCTATGTTTCGATTACATTATATACCATCTGGTGCTTTCACCACACTCTAGAGCCCCCTTGGATTGTTGCTGGGGGATGATTGTGGACATCTTGGGATAGAATTGTAGGTGGAATATGGGTAGTTATCAATACCTGTTGTCAGATGTAAAAAAAAAAACAAGTGGACGTATAAAATGTCCGCCATTATGGTAGAACAAATCAATTTAAAAATAATTAAGTGAATGCGAAGAGGTGTCAGGGCAATAGGACGAAGAATTATTAGCACCGTGCCGAGAGGAACACCGGGTGACAGTTTCTCTGGCGCGATTCAACCCCGCAAAGACGTAGGTGAGTTATTATTGTGACAAGTCGGTGGACGATTCGCCGGTAAATTACGGGGGGTAACTGCGCTTCGGGGACGCCGTGTCAAGGCGTGGGGAAAACGTGCCCACCGCGGGGATACCTTCTAATACCCTTTTAACACTGGCCGAACGTAAATACTCACAGGAAAACCATCTGATCACATATTATTTGTCGAACACATGAACGTAATGTTTACCGGATGCCGTACACAAAACAACTACGCGCATGCCGGATGTTGATGTTGTTTTGTTCGTTCTTGAAAATGCCCGCGAAAATTAATTCTTTACGAATAAAATATTATATTAATTATAATAACTGTTATAAATCACTTATATATTTAATTTATTAACATTTTACCTTACCTTAATATTAAAATTTTTATAAATGTTAGCGTAATGTATGAATTTATTTTTATTATAATTATTCCATTAAAAGGAAACGATTATTTAAACTTATTATTACACCGATTTTCTTAATCATTTGTTTTAATGGTTGTACAACAGTAAATAATTAAAATCATGTAATTTTTGTTAGGTGTAGCCAATTATTTCCACCTCATACATTTTATGTTTCCTTGTAACGACTTTATTTTATAGAGAGCCAATGGAGATTTAAAAGATGCAAAATATATTATTTTAAAATTATTAAGATATTGATATAAATTACAAATGTTTTTTACTGGGAAATTATAAATTGATGTAATGGAATTTATAGATATTGCATTATTGTTGTAATGCACTTTATAAGTACTGAATTATCGATGGATTTAATTTACAGGCTTAAATATTTTAAACGCAAAATTTGACTACCCCAAACAAAAATATAAATACGATTTTTAGCTGACTTTTTTGTATCCTAAATTACAATAAATATTCAATTTATAATTATTATATTTGAATAACAACGTATCGAAATTCGTAATTGTGAAATTATATATTTAATCCTATTTATTTATAAACACATAATGAACATGATTTTCTTAATTCAAATTTAAACTGTTTATTCCTTACTTTACTTATTTATTTATATCACATTGTGTTCGAATATATTTATATATATATATATATATATATATATATACTAATAAAAAATTAGTTCAATCAATAAAAAATATATGTATCAGGATTGAGATATACAGGATTTATGCACTGTGGCAATCGCATCGAAACATCTATATTTCAAGATTTGCATTTTGAGTTCTCCAATGAACAACTGGCAATGGAAGAAGGTTTTCCTATAGGATACAAAAATTAGTATGGGGTGATAAAATAAAATCTAAAATGACATTGTCATTTTGAATAAAAATATAGTTTTTAATATATATATCATAATAAAATACATTATAATAGTATACATATATACTTATACATACATTTTTGAATAAGTAAGGTATCACTTTAGTTTATACTCGAATGCAGTTAAATTACCACATCCATACATCCACATAGAGCCTAAATAATTGCAAAAAACACAAAGTATTTGCGTTTTTTTTTTTTATTTCGCATTACTCATAAAAATAATCAATCTACATTATATAAAAAACAAATGTAAAAGCACCTATTTTCATATTTGCATGAATCAACACGCAGGATTGTATAAATAACCTGAAATAATTAGACACGAGGAGGACCTAATGTGCTCGCTCCGAAAGACTAGTTAATTCCCTGGCGGTGTGCTATCATCAACAGTACAGCTGTTTATTTCGAATGTATTTGTCGGTTCGGTAAAATGAGAAAGAAATCGTGGCGGTTTTTTTTGCGGGTGTGCGTAAGTAACTCTCAACCGCCACGATTATATGTTTAACAATTTCTAAAGAGCCATTTAAAAATACTGTTTAATTGGTTTAGAAAGGTTTCACTTAATAGAAAATATAAAACAATCAATTAATCAAGAGTAATAAAAGATTTGATAATTACATACTCTAACATAATTTCAAACCTTATACGAGCAACAGAATAGAATCACAGTTTTTATAAGTGGTAATCACAGAGGGCTAGAATAAAAATACAGAGAGTGAAGAGGATTATTATAAAATGTGTAACCTTTTACACGCACAGGGATAGTTATGTACAATTGACCTAGTTTCAATTGTTGCTAAGTGTCGACCAGCATGGCCAGATAAACCACCTGTCAGTTGAGATTGTTTAGCCTCTGCGACCTGGACCACGGTTGCTCCCTTGCGCTTGCGAATGCAACGTAAAATAAGTTTGTGCCTATGTTGATGCCGGCGGCTAAGTAAAACACCACTCTCCATTGTCCTAAGGTTTCCTGAAATATTATCATATTTTTAGATTGAACTTAAATAAATTAAAATTGTGTTAATCCTTACCCGTCCCTCGATGATTAGTCCAATTACATATGGGGCCAGGAAACCACACATGTTTGCAGCGGCGTTCGTGATGCCGTACGTACATGGTGCCGGCGTATTTGGGACTCAGGGCTATGTGGTTCATTTGATTTCCGGCGTACACGGCTCCGGCAAACGCTCCCGGAAGGGCCAGCATCACTTGTACACCGAGGCGATCACAGCCGAGCCACGCGACTCCCAACAGGCCCAGGGAAGGAATGATTGAACCTAAAAAATATGTTTTGTCATAAACAAAAATGTTTTAATTGTTGACGCTGTTGTTCGAATATATTCTAGGAATGCCGCCATGCAATAAAATAGAATTAAAAGAGACAAGAAATAAAATATAGGAAAGAAAAAAGTGAAAAGAGGAAACAAAATAATTATTAGAAGAGGGCGTTGCAAAGATTCGAATTTTAGTTCGGATATAAAACATAGAGGGCGCTGCAAGTATATGAGAAATATGAAAACGTTTTATAGTAAAAATAGTTTTAATAGAGATTTCATACTCCAAAATCTTCACATTAGGAAGTTAATGTGAGCAGCTCCAACTTATTAAATTATTACATGGGAAGGTAGTGTAATCCTTAAAGATTTCAGGTGGATGTTTTCTTTTACTTATATCTTTAACAGTCTGGACATTTACACAATAAAATACTTTACATATTGTATAAATAAACCAAATACTATGTTTATATTTAAATAATTAATAATAAATCATTTTGAATTGTTACTTTTTCATGATGTTATATAAAAACATCACATTTTTATAAACTATGAACTTTTTGTCATCCATCACTTGGTGAAACATAATTTAATGATAAGATAAATCATAAAATATATTAAAGTCCTTTAGTTCGTTGTAGAAAATTAAATAATTCGTAATTTTAAATTATTATTATTATAAGATAAATCAAATTAGAAAGAAAACTAAGTTAATTTATCTCATTATTAATGTTAAAGAAAAGAGTACTTACTTATTGAATTAAATAACTTGTAAGATGTGGATAGCGACAGATATCCCTTGCTTAGTAACCAATCGGCGAAAATACTTGCCATTATGCCCAGCCACCAGCTGGTAAGGTACGGCACGGCGGATAAAAGAGAGTTCTGTAAAATCATATAGGATTAGAAAACAGTTGCAAGGTCTTGTGACATATTCACCTGTTGTATGTCAAAATGTAAAATTTGTGCCATGTACGTGGGCAACTCGGTGAGTTGGGTGTAAAAGGCCCATGATTGTCCGCACTGCGTCACCAGGATTGCCCAGAGGGGGAGACAGGTGGCCATCTTTAACCAAGGGATAGCTGCTTTGTCATCATCATCCTAGAAAAACGAGTGATTTACAATTATCTAGTTAAAAACAATGAGGCTTCTATTTCTTTAAATCGTTTGAAATATAAAAAATATAAATACCGAATGATAGGAACTTAAAAATGCATTCAAACAGGCTGAATTGTGGAAACTTATCACTAGTGTTGGTTTACGTGAAGTGTTTTGTAAATGAAAATAACACTTTTCATTGGAAACTTATGATAAATTAAATTTTACCTGTGGTCCTATACTAGCCATAATAAAGGCCTGTTCTTGTCGACAGATCCTAGGATGCACAGAGGGCGTATCGTAAACGAGGAAGAGCCAGAACACGAACCACACTATGCCCAAAATGCCGAAAATATAAAACGCCAGCGGCCATCCGCCCATGAAATCCAACGAACACAGATAACCAGAAATCGGTAACGAAACGACGGTTCCAAAATTTGCTCCTTAAAACAATAGTTAGGTTTTTAATTTTTGGCTCTTGCGTGTAGATAAATTAATTACCTGCGTATACATATGCAGCGAACTTACTCCGCTCGAGGGGTGGGATCCATCTGGCTAACATTGCGTGCATCGCAGGAAACGTTACCCCCTATATCAAACAAGTTTTTAATTGAACTACTTTTCTTCACTATAACTAAGCTTACTTACCTCTCCCATTCCTTCTAAAATCCTCACTGCGATAAACAGTGGGAAGTTAATCTGGGCAGCTATTGGACTTAGCAGGGTGAACAGTGCAGTCATCAGCACCCCAATCCCGAAAACCTTCTTACCGCCAAACAGCTCGGCGAAACGACCTCCCGGTATCTGCGTCAGCACGTAGCCGTAGAAGAACGAACCGAGCACGATACCCTGCGTGGCTTCGTCCCAAGCAAACTCCCCGTCTTTCTGTCAAGGTAAGAACACTACATTACGGGCGCACGCCTCAATAACGTTGGACTTACTTACTTGTGGAATCGTGGTGTTTTCATTAGTCACCGGACAAAAGTCATACGTGTTGTTGTTTTCTGGCTGCGGGAACGCCGTATTGTTGACCATCGCTACGATGGCCACGGACAAGTTGACTCGCATCGCGTAAACATTGGCGAAACCAAGAAAGCCCAAGATGCCGAGCACGTGTCTCGACTTGAGACATTGCTTGGTGTCATCAACTGTAACAAATTATATAATTAATTATTTTAACCCGTCCAAGTTCATCCAAAAATCGTTCAAGATTATTTAAGTTCAATTGACGGTCATCAATGATATTTAATTGAGATATTACTACAAGGGTGCCATCTATTGTCTAAATGTTGCACTATTTCCCTAGGAATGGATAACCACCACCCAGAGTTAAAAAGTACACCTCGATTCCCTGTCTCTAACTGCGCTAGCTGATGAGATCCAAAATAGATCGAAACTGGTTCGTGGCTGTTATTGACAGGGAAAAATTAGTATTTAATGAGGTTGAAAGTTATTCAAGGTCATACAACGGAAATTCAGGGTAATCCAATGAATATTTTAAACAATTTAAGTCATTCAACAATACATATATTATTCAACGACTATTCACGGTTAAAATCATTTAAGGTCATCCAATTTCAAATTATCCAACGGCCGTTTAATGCTATTTATGTTCTTTCAACGATCATTTAAGGTCATTCAAAAGTCATCAATGATCATTGAATTGATTAAGGTTGAAGGTTGTCTAAGTTCATATTACGGCAATTCAAGGTAATTCTACAATCATTTAATTTTATCCAACGGTCATCAAAATTTATTCAGCTGTCATACATGTCTATTTTGGGTCATTAAAGCTGTTTTAAAGTGGTTTAATATTACTTGAGATCATCCGACGAATGTCAACATCATTAAATGTTAACCAATGATCACCTAACAATCTTTTAAGGCCATTTGAGTTCGTTTAAAAATCACTGAGGGTCATTAATTAGGGTTGAAAGTGGTTGAAGGTCATACCACCGAAATTCAAGGTCTATTCAATGCAATAAATATTTTAAACCATTCATGTCATCAAACGGTCATTCAGGGTTATTTAAGATCATTTAGGAGATCATTTAGATCGTTTAAGAACATCCGACGAATTTCACGATTATTTAGAGATATTCCAACGTTCCTTCTCGTTCATTAAACGATCATTAAAGGTCATTAATGGCCATTAATTAAAGTTGAAGATTGTCCAAGTTAATTCAAGGTAATCTAATGAACATGTATTCTCTTTAAGTCATCCAACAGTCGTTCAGAATTATTCAGCTGTCATTCAAGGTTAATTAAGTTCATTTTGTGCCATCCAAGGGTATTCAAAGTTTATTTTAAGACATTCAAAATTATTTAAGATCATTCAACGTTAACCAATGATCATCCAAGGTCATCCAACAGTCGTTTAAGGTCATTTACATTCATCCAAAGATCACTAAAGGGTTATTAATTAGGTTTGAGTTGTTTGTTGTCATACCATGGAAATTTAAGGTAATCTAACTAATATTTTTAACAATTAAGGTTATCCAATAATAATTAAAAGTTATTCAAGGTTATTTAAGATCATTTATAGTTAGTTGAAGTCTTTAGAGATCATTTAGTTTATTTTAGAACATCCAGATTATTTATGATTATCCAACAACTGTTTAAAGTAATTTGCGTTAATTCAACGATCGTTGAAGGTCATTCATAGGTCAATAATCATTAATTAAGGCTGAATGAAGGTTATCCAAGTTCTCACTATGACAATTCAAAGTAATTTAATGGACATTTATACTATCTAAGTCGTCCATCATTCAAAATTATCCAACGGTCATTAAAACTTATTCAATTGTCATTCAAAGGCCATAAAACGGTTGAAAATTTATCTATGAACAAATGAAAAAAAAAGATTTAAATTTTCTAAAGAAATTTAAAAATTTAATTTCAAACTTACAAAAGAATAATCAAACATTTGCGATTAGAAACAGTTGAAACTTTCTATTCAGCTGTCATTTAAAGTCCATAAAACAGTTGAAAATTTATCAAAAGAATAATAATTTAAATTTCCTAAAGAAATTAAAAAAAACAATTTCAAAATTACAAAAGAATAATCGAACATTTAAACAATTAAAAACAGTTGAAACTTTCGAATGAAATTAAATGTTCTTTAAAATATTTGCAGCTTTATAAAAAATGTTTTCTTAATAATGAAAAATAGTTCATAATCATCACTGATTAAAACGTAATTTTCTAAAAAAAAACAATTGCAAATTTGTTTAAAAAAAACAGTTAAAAATAACTTAACTTAAAACAGTTGAAACATAGAAATTCTGAAAACTAATCAAAACCTGTTAAGAAGAACGGCTCAGAAAATGTTTTTGAAATCTCGCAAGAAGTTAAAAATTTTCCATTAATAATCAAAATTTTATACAAAAATTCAAAACTAATAAAAAAATACAAATTTATTTTTATACTAAAAATTTTAACAAAATATATTTTTACAAAGAATAAATAATTAATAAAGAAACAAAAATAAAATATAATTGGAAAACACGACATTTTTAAGATATGCAAGAAATTAAAATTTATTTCTAAATTTGTTGATAAAAAATGGAGTTTTATTTTTGTTTTTTATTATCGGGAGTAATAAATTTAATGTAAAATAAATGTATGTAGATTAATAATGCCAAATAAAGGTTTATTTATTTGTTGATAAAATAGAAACCGTTAAAAAAATTGACAATTTGAGTTAAAAAAAAATTATAACGAAAAAGTTTAAAACTCATTAATTATAAAAAATGCAAACAACCATAAATAAATAGTTAAGAAAATTTATTTAAAAAAACCGTTGATAATTTCTTAAAAAATCAATTAAAAACTTCAGCAAAATAATTGGAAGTGTTAAAGAATTTAAATTTCGTTTAAAATTATTTCAAGGTAAAAACAATTGCAATTGCAAAAAAAAATAATAAAAAATAACTTAAAAGCTGTTATTTTTCAAGGAAAATGACAGCTCAAAATTAGCAAACAAGTAATAATTCGCTGTCTGTCTTTAATTTTTGTAAAATTTTATATACCTGATTATAAAATATACAGGGTGAGTTTTTTTACAAGTTCTCTAGGGGGATCTCGGAAACTATAAGATGTAGAAAAAGGTTTAACTGGGGAAAGACGTGTAGTTTTAAGAGACAAATAAAATTACACTTTCAAGGTTTTCAAAAAAGTCAAGGGTAACTAGATATTTTGAAAAAAGTAAAAAACTGTCAATTTTTTCAAATCAATATATCTCGGTTATTATGACAGATAGAAAAAAACTGTAAAAGACAAAGTTGTAGATAATTTTATGCAGATTAATAAAATATATTCAGAAAGATTAGTTTCATAATGACTAGCTTATAGTCACTGTGTAATTTTAAAAATAAAAATTGTTGAAAAGCTATCTAAATTATCAAAAAAACAATTTACTTTTACAGAAAAAATTAAAGAAAATATTTTAAAAAAATTACACTTAAAAAAACAATTGATGAGAAAAATTATTTTGTAATTCGCTTAGAAACTGTTAAAATTTACTTTAAAATAACTTTAAAAAAATATTGTAAAATTTACTTCGGTAAATTACAAAAATTTATACACCGTATAAATTATTATAATGTGTATTTACGCAATCAAGAATATTAAAATTCCGGTTTACGCCATCAATATTTATTTTTAAAGCCTGTTTGTTTGCGAGTGAAAAACAATAACACATTTTTTTTTCCACACGTTTAAAAGGTTAGTACTACTAATTACATTTTTATTATAATAATATTTCTAATTATTATTAAGATAATCATTTTTACTTAGAATGCAAATATAATTAACGTAATTATTAAAAAATTTACTTAATTAGTATAAATATTGCGTTTATACTGCAATTATCACTGTAATATTTTATCAGGAGCACAGCACGAAAAAAAAATGTAACACCCACTACTCGAGCAAATACAACTTTACCATAAGATCCATAAACCACAGTCTGCTCGTCGCTCTCTGGAAACTTGGCCTTAATCCCGTTTGCACAAACATTAGTCGTTTTGATCTTCATGATGTAGCGGCCCGACAATCACAACATCTCGGCCCGGAACATATGACACACACACACACCTATTGAATAAAAATGGAAACGTTCAAGGTCATCTCATATCACACTATCCGTGTGCACGTTGAAACAATAATGCATTAAAAAAAAATAATTAATAAACCGGCACGGTGCCACGTAGAATGTATACTAATAGCCGTTTCACTAAAAACTTTTGAGAGATAGGTTTTAAAACGTCATTACTCTTATCCGGTGATATGGTAATTCGTACAACGACTTTAACCGCTGCTTGTTATCTATTCGAATTCTAGTTTTAATATGTTGATGGATATTTTTTTTTTTTTAATTTTACTTAATTTGATTAAGATTAAGCCATTTACAAAATTGTTGGGTAACATTTTTTTACAGATTTGATTAACCTAATAAATATATAATAATATATTCATCTTAATAAAATAATGAATATGATTAAATTTGTAACTAAAATGTTTAATAATAATTAATAATAATTGAGGTTTAAAGTTTTTAGGTACTAAAACCTATTTTAAAATACTTTTTCGTCCAGATTTTTAATTCCATTACATTAAAAATGATTTCATTCAACAACAGCTTAAATTCATTCATTTCCATTGCCAACTGGAAAACCTGATTTATATCATAATAATAAGATCGAATCAAACATTTCTAACAATACAAATAATAATCGATGTTCGAGATATTCCCATCTCAAGGCGGGGGGTGGGACGTGGGTAGGCTTGGTGGTATCTGATTAAGGGATGGAAGATGACTGGTCAGCACATGCTAAGAGCAAGTGTTTTTCATTCTTTTATTTGTCAATTTATTTTAATTTGTCCAATATAGTTTTCCTCCAAAGCACGTGATTTTATTATTAATCAATAATTTTAACATTTATTATTCATAAGAGCTCAATTTGTACCTTGTTTATTTATCACAATATTGTGACAATTTGTAAACATAAACTATAATTTTAACACTTTCAATAGCCATTACTTTTTACTTTTTCTTAACTGTTTAATTGTGGAGGTGTTTACTTTGTCGTACATCTTGAATAAATGACAGTCATCGTGTCTCAATCTTTGTTTATATTTTTTACAATTTACAATTTCCCTTTTTCCTTACTGTTAAAACTAATTTGATTTTTTTGCTATTTAAAAGGACTTAAATCTGAAATTAACTCTTTTTTTAAATCAATAACATTGCACAAAGAATGATTATTTACGTTTTATAAATAAGAATTTATTAAAGAAAATATTTTCTTCAACAGTTTTATAAGTTTATATTACATTCTACCTAAAAATATCTGTGACAATATGATAGATACAGAAGTTCGATTACATACAAACAGTTTGTGTAAACAAACAAATAATTAATATAATAATAAAATGAATAATAATTAACATGATAAATTTAATGAATCATTCAGAAATACTAATTTTAAACTCATTACATCATTGAATCGAACCTGATAAAGAATTGCATTCGATTATTTGTTATACCTACTTTTTGGTTATAAAACAATGACGACAGATGCACTTGTTTTACATACCTTCGGGTGGAATGATCTTGGTGAGTTCATCCTCATCCTCTTCGTCCTCATCGTCGTAGTCGTCCTCCTCCGTGTAGTCAGCCGGTGCCGTGTTTATTTCGTAATCGTCCTCATTTCGCGGCATCGTCACAAAACTGTCTCAAAACAAACGAATTCGTTATATTGAAAGAAAAATCCGTCGCAACAAAGGAGCCTCTAGTGACTCATAACCTCGCGCTGATGCACCAGCTGATTGATGGGGTTATGCGCGACGCGGAAGCTGACACACTTTCCGTGTTGTGTTATTAAATAATTCAACGTAAACAAGAACGCGTTATCGGTTGCGTCGCGATAAGGGGGCACCGGGTACACTAAAAAACAGCTGACTGTTCTGACAGCTCCAAAACACCTAACTGTCAAAACAGGTCGTTTTAAATCATTAGGCAATAAATTTCGAATTCTTTACTTTTATTTTATTATTTGATGATTTCTATTTCACATGGTTGGTTTTGAATGAGTAAAACAGGAGTGGCATTTATAAATTATTATTTATGCTAATAGCATTGAAATAATAATTTTGTGTGATTACATTTGATTGTATTTACTATCCTCAAAAATTGGTGAGTACTAAACATAGAAAATATACTTAACTAAACTACTAAACATTTAATGTAATTTTCTAAAAAGATCAGATATTTTTTATACTTTTAAAAAAGTAAAACTGGGATTCTTGTTTTATTTATTAATTGATAGTTATTATTTACAAATTATTGATATTTAAGAAAATCATAAAATGTTCCTTATAATAAAATTGAATGAAAGAAATTGTTATTGAATGGAACAACATAACCTCTAACGAGTTGTCGCTTTTCTTGCCAACATTTAAAAAAGAAAAAACGTGTAAACACATGTGTCAACTATTCCGTATGCGTAAAATTGCTGTCAACAATTTTTTTTTAAATTGTTTTTAAAGACTATTATTCCATAGAATACATGTATTTTTATTTATAATAGGGTTCCTAATTCTTGTAATAAAATTTTCAAAGGTTAGTTTGACAAAGTTCCATCTTAGAATATTAAAAAGAATAACTTCTTAAGATGGATAATTATTATATCATTTACATTTTGCTTCAATTTTAGGAACGAAAGTTAAAAATAAAATAGGCAACCAAATATACACACCGTTTATATATGCTATAATTTTAATAATTGATTTATAAAAATTGACCCTGTATAAATTTAATTTTTAAGCGTTGATTGAAATACGTATTACAATTAACGATTGAAGGTTTACATTTTTATCCGTAAAATTCTTGATTTTTAAATGTTCGCGTAAATTAATCTTTCAGCAGATTTCAAATAAACAATTCAAAATATGAAACGTCGCACATTTACAGCGATGAGTAGACCAAAAATTTTGAATGCATTTCATAATGAACCAATTTACGCAACTTTTGAGCGAATTTGGTGTAAAAAATAAAAATTAATAGTATAAAAACAATTTAATTACAATGCGACAAATATAAACTGCTAACATGTATTTTGATCTTCAAGATCTCATCAGTACAGTTTTAATATATACTTGATCTTGAAACAGACAAAACAATAATTAAAAATTAAATCTATACTAATAATAATCACAGCAAAGGTAAATACAATAGATGATGCAAATAAATTATAAACAAAACTTTATTATCCAATATACAAAAAATACTGGACAAGCAAGCGTTTGCTTAATCTTCTTCCTCTTCGACAGCACCACCGCCAGTTCCCTTGCGGAGGTTCTTCCTCTTAACGCGACCAGGGCGGCCGCCACCGAAGGGCGACTTCAGTGAGAAGTCGATGTGTTTCTGAGAGTCCAGCCTCACCATGAAGGAGGGGATGTTCACTACTTGCTTACGGACACTATAGGACAAGAAAATAAATTATGAGTTTTCAGTAAATATTACCAAGTGAATAACTAATTATTTTACTGGACTACAAACTGTTGCCTTGCAAGGTACCCAGTTACATTATTAATTAATGCAGCCGGGGCATAAGAGCTGGAATCTTTAATATACGAGTACCTTTCAGTACTAGTTAAGCTTCAATGGGCTTAGCCAGCAACTCTTGGCTCGATAAACATAAAAAAAATTTGTTTGCTAAATAAAAATATCAAATTCATTTTTTAAATTTACTTTATGATAAAGTTTGAAGGAATTTATACTCTATTGTATTTAAATATATTACTACTAGTTTCCTCCAAAACTCACCATAAAAAACTAATAAAAGAATAATAAAATCTGTACCTGCATTCAATCAAAAACTTGTTTGGTGTACAGGCTCATTAAGGGCGTTAGATGTACATGTACATCTAAGTGGCCCAGAGAGAATACAATCTCACTAAGAGATTTTTCAAGGCGTTCAATTACCCCCTGTAGGGATAACGAAGTGGCCTTTAAGAATTCAATCCATAGCTCAATTAGAAAGTCATTTACCGAATGTGCCTTTGGCGGATAAGGACACGGGCATGGTGGATAGATTTGGCCAGACCCAACTTGAACACCTGCGTCTGCAGACGGCGCTCCAAGAAGTCCTCAATCTTCAGACCCAACACGTAATCGAGCTTCATCCTGCTCTCATCCAACACTCCAATTCTGACCAAACGACGAAGAAGTGCATTACCTATAAATTGTAAATAAAAATTACAATTATTAAACATACATCTGTAAAGCTGTAAGAATTACATATACACTTGCAAAATGTACTCTTGTTTATTTTATTTAATAAATATTTTACATTCTACAGAAAACTGAATTTTTTTATATTCCTTCTATTAAAAATTAAATGAATTCACATCATTTTAAGTATAAATAATTATGGTTTAAATTTAGTGCAAGTATGGATTACCACATCTCCTTACACCGAAAGGTAAAAGAAGACTAATAATAAAAATAATTGGATTACCATATAATAACGATAGCAACAATTTCTTCACGAACTTACAAAGTAAAAGAAATGGTAATTTAGGACTAAAATGTACCCATACTTTCGGCACAGGATTATTCAGAATCGAACTAACCCTGTTTCCTAGCTGGGATTAATACTCTGCCCTCTTTAGTATAAAACTGGCACTCGTTTTCAAGCAGTGGTTTGAAAGAGCGTGGCGTAAGGGCACATAAATGTTGTATGAAAGAATTATTGATTTTAGTCGTTTCACAACCATATAATTTAAATTTATCATTTTAAAAATAGATTATGAAAAAAATCGATTCTCTAAGCAACATACGTATTAAGAAATTCATTGTTAGAAAACATACCTTCAAACAATCTCTTAGGTTCCTTTTCTTCCAACGTCAGCAGCTCACGAGCAGCTTTACGGATTTTGGCAAGCGTGTACTTCACACGCCATACTTCCCTCTTGTTACGGAGACCGTATTCTCCGATGATCTTCAATTCAAGGTCCAAACGTGCCTTTTCATAAGGACGACGTGGTGTGACGTATGTCTTGGAAAATACAGACGGTACCCGACCGTTCACCATTTTGGCGAGATATTACTGTAATAAAATAATACTTCAGTTAATAATTAAACATTATCACCATAAAAATTGAACTTTAACTTTGGAGGTTATAAAATAGTAATAAACCTTATTAATACCAATTGAAAACATTTTAAATAAGCTTAGCCATGAATAATCAATTATATTATTTCACTTATTTCAATGAGACCTTCACGCACAATTATTTTTAAATGTAACGTGTCCATGCCCGAGATATCTCGGGCGTATGTGGGAAGTAGTGGTCACGTCATTTTTTAATTAATTTGGCGATTATAGGTTTCCCTAATAATTATTCACAACCGCCATTTTCATGATGGAACACGTGGCGCATAATCTCAAAACGAAATCGAATAAAATTACTTTAATATAAGAATTTCTTGTAGTCTTGCCATGAATCGAGTACGTAATTATTACATAGCCGGGATTAAACAAGACATACACTATTGCCTTACATGATTAGGAGCACTCTGTAAATTCACACGAGTCCCCTTGCCACAATTGCAAGGCATACATCTACTAAAATCACGATAATCCGAACACGTGCATTAGCCAAACTAAACGTGAAACAAACTTTTAATACAGAAGATTCATCAAATGTGAATATTTTCTGAATTTAAAGGCAAAAGATGTAAAATATAAAGAGAATAACTTACGTACCTCGCTCGAGTCAACTTATAAAAGAAGAATTACGGAAGAGACCTTCTCTTATATACCCCAGTTGAGAGAGGGAGCGAGTTGCGTTACTAGGTGGAAAAAGGATAGCTATAGACAAAAAGGTACTGCGGTAGTCAATTATTTAATAGTTTTAATCTATTTGGATTAAATTAAAAGCGAATTTATATTTTGTTAATATAGAAACATGGTTAATATTTAGTTTAATAATTATAATAAATAATATTATTTAAATTATGTCTTTAATATTATATAATCGAGAATTTAATTTGCACTTCCGCTGACTTCAGTCGTTGCTGCCAACCTATTTCAAATTGCATTTCAAGCATTCAATTTCCGTTTTATAATTTAAAATTTTCAAAATTTAAAAGATAATTTGCATCAATTTTCCATAATTACGTCTTTTTGTTAATTTACGTGTTTCCTTATTATATTGAGGTATTATTGTTATGTTATGTTATGTTGGCCGGAATGGAATATCATCCGAAAATTCAACCTCAACACGGTCGCGTCAGAATTCGCAGATTTGAAATCCGCGAATTCGGGAATGTCCGACGATTTATAATATGCTGGCGAGTGCCTAGTGATGTTCGGCGTCGTCAAGCAGTCGCCCCTCCTGCAGTTGCACTTACGAAGGCAGTTTATTTCCGTGGCGAAAATCGGCGGCGCAATTCCGCCCAGCTGCGCCCATCAACAGGATTGCGTAAAAAGCAAAGACGGTCGCACGTTATCACCTAGGTAAGGTCGGCTTATTTGTCAGAGTGTCAGGGTCACACCGGTTGACTTTTGTATGATGCAGACACAGGTCCATTTACAACGCTTCTTTTGATGTAAACAAACGAGACATGGCAACCGCTGCTGGCCCATCGAAGGAGAAGAAGAAGAATAAGTTGGCGTTGGAAAAGTCACCGTATTTACTGCAGCATGCCAGCAACCCCGTCGATTGGTATCCTTGGGGTCCCGAGGCATTCGAGAGGTCGAAGAAGGAGAATAAGCCGATTTTTTTGTCGGTGGGATACTCCACGTGTCACTGGTAAGGATTGCTTGGATGAGTATATTTAAATCAATTGTCAAAACTATTAAATAATATATTATAATTTATTAATTGTATTTTAATAATATATGAAGGATATAAATTTAGCTATTAAAAATTATATCTGGGATACAATAATGTTTTATTTATGATGTACATAAATATTTTATATTCTCTTATTTATTATTTAAATGGGAATCAACTATAGTTTAAATGTATGCGAATCAATTATAGTCAATCGTGATTTTAATAATCAAGTGTAAACAGTGGAATGAAAATTGTGTAATTGTTTATTTGTCCCTGATAATGACATATCATATTGTACGAATAATAAATATCTTATTATGTACTTATATAATATTATTTTATATTCTAGGTATTAATATTATTTAACAAACATGTATCATGATCTAATATGATGAAGAATAACGTGTACATAATAAGTAATTAATATTTAAACCAAAGCATATTATTACTGTGTATAAAGCATTGTTTGCATGAATCTTTAACTTTCTCTGTATGAATGTGAAATCGTTGGAAATTAAGAAAAAATGATTTACAATAAAAATAAAAATTGTCATAAAAAACAATGAAAAAGTGTTGAAAACGTTCTAAAAATAGCGAATTTTTTTGTTTCTTCACTAGCAATTGTTTTGTAGTATTATTTATATACTTTTAAAATTGTTTCCTTGTTTTTCTTTTTGTTTTTATTGAACTGTTTGTTTTGTTTTTCCTTAATATCGCCTATTGTATTTGTTTTTGTTTCCTCAATATCAACTATATTCTGGTAATATTGTATGGTTTCATTTTTATAGAGAGAGTTTTTTGATAATTTATTTTTTCAATTTAATTATTGATAGGATTCAACAGTTTGTTTGCCATTGTTCTGTTTTGTTTATGATTTTTTAAATATCGACCTTGCTTTTATAATTATAAAATGAGCAGTACGAAAAGAAGCAAAAAATATCACAAAATAAGATACATATTAACTAGAAAAATAGATTGCCTAAATTTGAATTATGCTTTCTTTTAGTCTTGAATTATATTTCTAAATAAATTCAATTGTTTTGATAAGAACTGTTGTTTTTTTTGCTTTGGAAAAATTATTTTTTGTAGGCTTTTTTTTAAGAAAACTTACTTTTAGGTGCCATGTAATGGAAAGAGAGTCTTTCGAGTCTGAGGAAATTGCCGCAGTTCTCAACAAGCATTACATCAGCATAAAAGTGGACAGAGAAGAACGTCCTGATGTGGATAAGATATACATGTCTTTTGTACAGAGGACGACTGGAAGCGGAGGATGGCCAATGTCCGTGTTTTTAACCCCAGAGCTTGAACCGCTGTTTGGAGGAACATATTTCCCGCCTCACGACATGTACGGGCGGATCGGTTTTAAAAGCTTGCTCGAAATGATCGCGAAACAGTGGAAGGAACAGAATAAAGTGCTTAAAGAAGAGGCTAAGTCATCCACCGTACAGTTGAGGCAATTAGTTTCCATGAAACTGGTTCGTAACGCTCCCGTTCCCGGCGACGCCAGTTGGGACAAATGCTACCAACAAATACTAAGCTCGTACGATTCGGAAAACGGGGGATTTTCAGACGCGCCCAAATTCCCGCAGCCCATCATGTTCAACTTCCTCTTTCACATGTACAGCAAGAACCAGAAAACGCTTGACGGAGCGAAAGCTTTGGAAATGTGCCTGCACTCGCTTAAGAAGATGGCTTACGGTGGGATTCACGATCACGTGAATACCGGCTTTGCCAGGTACTCGGTGGATGAGTTGTGGCATTTGCCTCATTTTGAAAAGATGCTGTATGATCAGGGGCAGCTCGCCGTTAGCTTTACCGACGCTTATGTAATAACAAGAGATAATTTCTTCGCTGAAGTTGTGGATGATATACTGAATTATGTCGGTCGGGATTTGGGGCATGGGATGGGAGGATTTTACGGGGCTGAGGATGCAGATTCATACCCTACGGCTGATTCTACTAGTAAAAAAGAAGGTAGGTTTCGTTAAGATTGTTAATTGTTAATTTTTTTGTATAAATTAGATTCAACAATCACAATAAAACACTATTCTTTCACTTGTTTGTATTTTTTTTCTGGCTAGTTTGATTGGGAATGACATATATTCGAAAATAGTTGATTTACAGTTTAAAATTTAATACTTTCTTAAATTCAATTGTTGTTTAATAGAGTTACTTAACAAACATAATTTCAGGAGCGTTCTGTGTATGGGGATACGACGAAATAAAATCCCTCCTTATCGAGAAGTCGGGCGCAGTCTCTCACTTCGAACTCTACGCTCATCACTTCAACGTGCGTCCTGAAGGCAACGTGCCCGGCCGATACGATCACCACAACGAGCTCACCAAGAAGAACGTAATCGGCTGTACGGGATCGTACGAGGATACGGCCGCACATTTCGAAATACCGGTGGAGACGGTGAAAGAAGTTCTGGCCAAATGCCACAAGATCCTTTACGACGAGAGGCAGAAGAGGCCGAAACCGCACGTCGACACGAAAATCGTGACCGCTTGGAATGGCCTGATGATCAGCGGATTCGCGAAGGCTGGGTTTGCGCTGAAGAATGAGGGGTACACGCAGAGGGCCGTGGATGCGGCGAGTTTTATCAAGAATCATTTGTATAAAGACAAGAGGCTGTTGCGGTGCTGCTATGGGGAAACACCTGGTGATATTAGATTTACGTAAGTGTTTTAATATCCCTGTATCCTGAAGTATACAGGGTGTGTTCATAAAGTTTTAAGACTGGTCAACAAATTTATTTATTATTTATTTTTATACAGATAACTAAAAGTTTGCGAAATGTTACCAGCGTTTTTATATTATTCATTGGCTACCTGAAAGTTTTTGCATCAAAGGCTCATAAGAGACCTCATCAAAGCTGCCTGAAACGCTGGAATCGTGTGCTTAGCTTTCATGTCTTTCTTTATCCAAGGAAACAAAAAAATTTCTGGGAGTAAGATCGGGAGCTTGCGGCAATGTAAACACGTTGAACGTGACCAAAACTTCGGGAGCGGCGAATGACGTGTATTGTCGTTGTAAAAAGCCTAATTCCTCGTTCGAGCTTTCTTAACTTTAGAAATGTTAGGGTTTTGAAGTTTAACGTTTCATTTCAAGATCGTACTCGTAGACTCAGGCCTCATCACCAGTAATCAACAATAGGTCTTGCTAACGCTGAAACATTCTCTGTAAACAAACATGCGTCGTGTGTCCTCATCTTTCAGATCTTTGAAATCAAGTTTGCATAAAGTTTTCTCATTTGCAATTCTTTTTCGACGGAGTTAATAATACGAAATCACTGTTTTCTAACGATTTTTACTCTTTAACGTCTCGGAGACAACTGACGCTCTTGTGTTTCGTTACCTCTCACACACCTACTATCTCACCCTATAGATAGAACTGGTATATGCGCCCACTTCTACACAGAAACATTGTGAAAAAACCCTGTATTTCAGAAAATTGCTCTATGGCTTGTGATCAGTTCATATTCCGAAACTTTGTGAATAAACCCTCTATTTCAGGAAATTGTTCAATGACTTGTGATCGGTTCTAGTACAATTGTACAGAACAAGATAGTAATTTGAATGATATAGTCACATATAGTTTAGAATTCGATTTATCCAAGATTATTATTACAACTGAAGGTCCATCATTTTATTGAATTCTTTCATGCTGAATATAATAATTATGCTCGTTCCTCGCTCGAGTTTTTAAACGCCAGTTCGTGCAATAAAAAAATCACTTTTTACACCTGTAAAATCACCTAAATAACTATTAGGTGATGTATCAATATGGCTAAGTTACATTATAATACACATTTGATATTTATTTAATTAAAATTCGATTTGTTGTCTTTTTCTTATAGGGAACAATTGATTTATGGTTTTCTGGACGACTACGCGTTCTTGATCCGTGGTCTGATTGATTTGTACGAGGCAACTTTGGACAGTCAGTGGCTGGAATTTGCTGAGGTGCTACAAGATAGACAGGACAAGGAGTTTTGGGATTCCAAGGGCTCCGGCTACTTCACCAGCTATTCAGACTCGAATGTCATCATTCGCGATAAAGAGGGTAAGTTTCTAAGGGTATGATAATTTATTTAATTCATTTAAAAGCAATACAGCATAAAATAATTTGTTACAATAAAAAATACTTTATAAACTAATAATAATTATAATAAATTTAAACAGTCATATTTAAAAGAAAGCAAATCAAAACATCATTAAATGTTTTAAATAACATTGAATGACACCACATTGGAATTCAAGCATATTTTATCCAGATTTAATGTTAAATATCACCTGATTTTTTAAAATTCTTTCCTCATTTTTTTGGTCTGAATTATATAAGTATGTTAGGATTTAATATAATCATACCTAGTATTAATTCATAATAAATGTTCATCCAGCAAGGAGTATGTATTCTGGAAAATGTAATTAATTACTTTGCATTTGTTTAGATTAAATGAAAGCTCATTATCTCACCTGTAAAGTGACATCTTCTACTGATGAATTTTTCTTTTAATTTTCCACTGCAAGCAATAATTTGAAAAAATCAACTAACAATTGTTTTATTAATAATGTTAAATAATAAAGGGCCAATGTGTGACCCTTTTGGATGTTATTTCAACAGGACCAGACAAACATTCGCCTTATTAGTATTGATGAATTTGTTTAAATAAAATTATACCTGGTGTTTTTAAATGAATATAGGGGTTGTGGAGCATGAAGCTATTAAGTACCAGTTACAGTTGCATATCCAAGTAAAAAGGCCCATAAACTTTCCGCCGAGATATGGTACAAAAACCATTCAATTTAGGGGACCCCAGATGCGCATATTATGAGTGTACACATGCCTGTCTTCTGTTCACTAGCGTCCTCTAGCGCATGCGCGTACCAACAAACAGAAACTCAAACAATTCCCTTGCTCTTTTATTTCATGTATTAATTATGTGTTCAAGTTTTAGGTAGTAAGTTCTACAGCGCGTCAAAACCCTCATATTCATTTAGAAACATCTGGTATATTGTAAATAATAATATTATATTGATTGTCAAATATGACGACGTTTCTCTAGGTAACCTAGATCATGATTAAATTTCCATTGTGTTTACTTACAATTTTAAAATGAATGAAATGTACAGGAAGATATGTAGAGTATCCTAACTGATGATATTTATTTGTCATTGACTGATTACACTGTGATCGTACTCCAAGATCTAAAACCAGATTGAAGCATGAAAATATTTAAAGTGATGACTTAACACAACTTTACCTCACATGTTAAATAAATTATTTAACCTGTTATTACTCTATTTAGGAAGTCTACAGTGTAATAAATAATATTATCAGTGGATATTTTAGTAAAAAATATTTCTGACTGTGTGTGGATATGTCTTTTTAACTCTACAGATCTTGATTTCGTGCACTGAAACTCTTTGTATGTATGAATTGTATTTTAACTGTGATTATGTGTGTGTGTTTTTTATTTCCTTTATATAAACAAAATATTTTACTAATATTATAAAAAGGTATTTAAAGATAATAATAAATTGAAGAACTTAAATATTGTGAAAGATCACTAACATGATAGATTAATGTATAACTTATTAGGATAGGACAATGTATTAAATATTGTTAAGAGTATGCTGAGATGATAAATAATCTAGTACACATGGCCAATGGCCAATTTATTTGGATAGGTCAAGAGTATGCCAGGGTAATGAATGTTTTATGAGGATAGGTCAAGAATATGTTAGGGCAATGGAAAAATTATTGAGATATATTAAGAAGAGTACACTAGGGTAATGAATAATTTGTGGGGATAGGTCAAGGGTACGCTATTATATTGAATAATTCATTTGGATGTGTTAAGAGTACTGAGTAGGTAAATAGCGTTGATTGAAATATTGTATAGGTGCTTAACCTTATGGGGAAATACGAGTCACTAAAAGATGTCGAGAAACAGAGGGCGCATGAGTAGTGAGTCTGCGTACTGCAGTTTTCTGTACGCAAAACTGCAAAACTTCTGTAGTAGTTTTCCATAGTAATTTTATAATCAACGCTATTACCCTACACCATTCTCTTAACATATCTAAATGAATTATTCATTATCATAGCGTACCCTTGACCTACTCCAACAAATTATTCATTATTCTAGCGTACTCTTGAACAATCGTTATAAATTATTTCAATCAACGGTAGTAGTATGTTAAGACAATTAATAATTTATTTGGATAGGTGTTTCGGTCCGAAACACGTGTCAGTTACCTGATCATAAACAAATGGAACATAACAAGTGTATTACTTCTCCCAATATGAAAATTTGGGAGAATCAAGAATGTAGCAAAACAAGTATCGAATTTATGATAGCTTTAATTAAGCTTTCATAAACTTGTTGCCTATTAAGCTCTCTGATTTTAAAGATAAATATTTTTTTCAAATAAAATTATTTAACATCATAGGCGGGAAGTATCCAGGGTGTCCCACCGAAACCGCACAACAAAAGTTTATCGATTTCTAGTGAATGTATTTTTATGAAATTTTCATGGCCTATGTAATCAAGTGTGCTCTCATAAAATATTTTCAAGATTGTACGACTTCCGGTTATACCGGAAGTCAACACCAACTTCCTTACTTGAAATGGAATACTATATTTTTTAATACGTATTTAAATTCTACATAAAATTATTCTGTGATAAATATTATTAAGTAACATAACGTCCAAATTTAAGCGTTTTCGAGATAATTGATATTTTTAAAAATTTTGTGCTTTTTCAGAGTTCACTTTGTTGTAATTTTGACTACACATAGTCAATACCTGACGGTATCCAATGATGAGTTATTTTTGAAAATATAATATACAGGGTGTTCAAAATTTCAAACCACATTTGGTCAAATTGAAACCAATATATCTCGTTTTTCTTAAATGGAACACCCTGTATATTTTTACATATTCGGACGCAGAATTTAATTGTGCTTTGATCTATACTAGCGTCTAATCTTGACAATTTTAATTAAATAGAGCACACTTGATTACATAAGCCATGAAAATTTCATAAAAATAGATTCACTAGAAGTCCATAAACTTTTGATGTGCGGTTTCGGTGGGACACCCTATATATTACCACTTAGTAACGGTCGTAACCATTCTCTTCGTTGTACAAGTTTATTTTGAATTTTTACGGAATTACAAAGTTTTTAGGTAAAATGCTTATTGTTTATCTTATTTTTATGATTAAATCATATATACTGAATGTCCCATAGATTGCTGGTATTAGCATATAATAATTTAACATCATTTATCTATATCCAAAAGTTTAAGCCTGAAATAGACTTCAAAATTTCAAAAAATATAATTATTTTTATTTATAACAATTGAAGGCTATATTCGTTGTGACTGAATTGAATTATTGTCGATTATCATAATATTACACAGTATTTCAGTTATTATGGCCATCACTGATTGACAAAAAGTATAAATTAACAGTAGTACCACAATATAAAAACTAAAATATTTTTTTATTCGCGCACTTTATAAAAATTTTAAAAATACTACCAAAGAGATTAATTCATTAGGCATCTATGGTTAAACAATTTCACCCTGTATATTTAACACAGATCAAAACACTAAATAATGATTTTAGCACAGATGTGTGCAAGTTTTTACCAAATTTGCAGGTTATTGAGATGCCATAAGAGTAAGAGGTAAAGCAAGAATCTTTAAGGGATAAGATTTCTTTCGATTAAAATATAGGGAAAGTTTTATAATGTCCACACTACCATTATTTACTAGACATGTATGTTTCATTTCATACCCGGCCACTCTATTTATTATTTCACTCCATACGCTCTCCCTGTTCGTTTCCTGAGGCATCTTAAATCTCTCCTATCCAAGTATTTCTCCACCCTCGCTAACATATTTTTTACTCCTTCCCACTCCCTCACCATGTCATTCGCATACGCCAACATCCAACCCTTACTGCTCCCAATCACTAATTAACTCTTTAAACTCCTTGAAAGTTCTCTCTCCTTCCTCCTCCCTGCCTCTTTCGGATTCCCGCTCTCTTTCCGCACATTACACTGTTTATCAAACCTCCCCTCCTCATATTCCCCTCCCTGACACAACTCACTATGGCTTTCTCCAACTCTTTAATTGATTCAACTTCCTCCTTAACTTCTTTCAATTTCTCTCTTATCCCCCTCGACACCTTTTTCCCCGCTCTCCAGCCTCTCCTCTTCTTGCTCTTTTCCCTCATCTCTCCTTTCCCAATCCTTATTTCTATCTTTAGTGGCCAATGGTCTGAGTCCCCTCATCCTCATCACCTCTCCCCTATCACACCCCTTCACTGCCATGAAATCTATCGCCGATCCTCTTTTCGGCCTTACGTTCGTTATCCTCCCGTTTCAATCTCCCATTCCTCTTCCATCGCCCACTCTTGCATCCTCCTACCCTCTGAGGACATATTTATTCTGAGAGTTCCTCTTTATCTCTAACCTCTCTTCGTTTTTTCCTCCCAATTCTTCTAAACTCGCATTGAATTCTTCCCCACCACACACCTTCCTCCTTCGCTCGTCTTCTTTTCTATCTTCTCTCTTATCTCCCTTTAATTCTTGTTCACAACACTACTCCCACAGTAATACCTTGCCTTCCCTGTTGCTCCTTGCTTCCTATTGCTCCTTCCTCCTTCATAAACTCCACCTCATCTGATTGCCTGCTCTTCATTATTTCCACTAATCCTACCATCATCCCCCTTCGCTCTCCCTTTCATCGCATTCTTTCTTGCCTCCTTTATTTTCCATCTGAAGTCCCACAATAACCTCCTTCTCTCTTCTTCCCATTCCGCCTTCTTCATCCACGTTCACACTAATCCCACTATGTCTTTCCCTTCTGTTCACTCTTCTAAATCTCTCCCCCGTGCCCCCCTTTAGTTTTGCCTTTTATTCCCGCCACGTTACAAACACTTATTGTTAACACTTACTCCCTCGTGCAGCCTTCCTATCCTCTCTGTCACCACTCTCTGCCCCTTTTGTCTCTAATCGTTTTTTGTGTTTCTTCTCCCTTATCACTGCACCATCTTCACACCTTTCCTTTTATTAATAGTAGCTTCTGGTACCTTACTTTCGACGTGCAACCCCTGTCCCAATCCTCATTTGTTCTCTGAATTTTTTATCAATTTTATGACTTACATTTGGCCTATATAATAACGCCTTATAAAAATTTATAAGATTGTAGATTTTATTAAAACCGCAAATTCTTAAATGCTTATTGTTGTGTATGTATTTTAGAAAAAAAAACATAAAATAAAATATTTATTTGCTTTTGCTCTATATTTGATAAATTTTAAACTACCTTTATATCAAAACAGTCGGATATTACATTACACGTGCTATTGTAATTATTGATTAATTACACTGGATTTGTCTAAATACACATATCCCACACTGTAACTGTTTGCTCTCGGATATACAAACGAACTAAACAAACATAACTTCGGCAGCGATACTGTGGAAAGCTAATAAAGTCACTGCCGTAACAGTCTGCAAGTTATTATAGCCGTATATAACAGTCTGATTGTGGTTGTCAATTATTCATTTCTATATTGAGAGATCGGTTATTATTATTATGTTTAAAATAAGAAAGGCTAATTTACTCTACAGCAATGATACAAAATAATAAGCTCACGTAAATAAGCGAAATAACTGAATTTAGTAAATTCAATTTTGTATAATATGCTGCCATCTCAAGCCCTTCAGGTTTACTTATGTGTACGTAATCTCCATAACGGTGCTGTTTTTTTTTGGAACGGATACTCTTATTAAACCAACAATTTATGTTCGAAATTTTGGTTACCATTTCACAAAGTGCCGTTTCCTGGGATACCTATGTAACGAGGGGAAGGCGAAATGCGGGAGCATTCCAGACACGCATGCGAAAACAAACAGTGCTGGGCGGCAATACGGGGGGCTTATGAGGCTGACGGATGGATTGCTTGGACGGGAGCTGTCATAATATTTGCGCCCGTTTCCTGCTGTCCGGCGTGTTGCTCTGTTCAGGGTCGTCAGAATTTCGGGCCGGAGAGTTACACCTCGATAATTGGACGCGGTGATGTATATCCCCTGAAAAAAATTATGATTGATCCGTTTCTAATAATTAGAAAAAGAAATGGGACAGTTCGAAAATCCATACTTCGGTATGTGATATGTCATCTATAAATAATAAATCGAATATACTAATAGTGAAACATACCAAATTTTAATTGAATTATTTCTCTTTACAATAAATTAGTTAACATTCACAAATTATAATTATTACATCAACATTATCATCCATAATATATTTGAATGTAATGATTATTTATTATGTGAACTAGGTATGTAATCGATTACCATTTGCATACTTGTTTTAGTTATTTGATTTCATTCCTTATTGATAAAGTGGAAAAATGTTACCTCTACTAATTCAATGGCATGCGTCATAGAGAACATGTACTGCAACGCCCACGTTAGAGTTATTGTACTTGTTCATCTCAGCTTAACAGGATATATACGTCCTAGTTTGGCCGTTTGATGTTTATTACCTCATTTGCTTTAGCATCGCATTTCCCATACTGAAGCGCTGTTAATTTCTCCTCTAGGGTATGGAAATAGTTATTAACATCATTGGTATAGAAAGTGATGTGCCTCATTAGTGACTCGTAACTAATATTGGAATATTACTTAATTCGTACGTTGTGAATTACCTTTTTTTAAATGAATTATAGGTATACAATAGTTATCGATTGAATTAACTGTTTTTGTTATCTAATCAAAATTTATTTTCTTAAATTTCTTAATTAACTAGATTTAGTTAAGTAGCTTATTAAGTATTTTTATTCTATAATTTATTCAAAAATTGGTGTAGTAGCTTATACAATGTGATATTCTAATGAATAAGATTTGAACGTAGTTAAGGAAATTACGGTTTTTGAGTGCGTATTATTCCTAATGGAAGCAGAAAGGGAATTATGCATGCCATTATTTATCTCGCGGGATTCATCATTGAAATCCCGGGGTTGAACCTTTAATAACTTGGTCATTAGCACATTTTGGTCTCTCTCTCTGTATGTGTGTGTATGCAGGTCTAAATCGATTGGGCGTGTGCCTGTACAGGTCTACTAAAAATAACTGCTATAAATTAAGTCTGCTAGCCTGGCTTAATTCGGGAATTAAATGAACAAACATTAAAGAAAAAAAAACAAACGGATTTGCCTTTGATTAACGAGGCCCAATTCATTTCCAATTGTGGAACACGTGAGATTCTGCATGGATTAGAGTATAAGTGCCTGTAAATGCCGTGAATGCAGAAGCGTGGTAATTATATTTATAGGCAGGTATTAAAGAAAATATTGGATACATTATGAAACTTCATACCACATTGAAATAAAACGACACTGATGAAAGAGAAGCGCATTTATTGTTGAACACTGCAGTATTCATCTGCCTGTTAAAGCTACTATGTGTGGAAACATGTTGCAGTATTCAAAAATCAATGTGAAACAGTTTCAATTGTTTGTTATTAATTAGAATTTATTGGGAAACAAGATATTTTTAGAGAAAGTACTGTAATGGCCCCATCACCATGTTGGAAAATATGATTTTAATTGATTTATAATTATAAGCGATTTCTCTGGAAGTAATTGATTTCACGCCTTAATTATTTCCGTAATTACCCCACTTCCCATTCAAATCGCGGCCTTATACGTACGATGCACGACTTCTAGTCCCCCTCGATTGAATTTAGTGTGATTTCGAGCCCAGTTAGGGGGGGGGTGTGTAAATTCATATCCCGTTTTAACTCGATATCGAGTCTGGCTATGAAATTACATCGGGAGGTCTGAAAGCTTCAATTTCCTCCGGCAAACTCCCGGACTTTATTGCCGCGCGCCAGATAGCCACAAACAATCGTCTCGATATATATTCGCCAAAGGCGATTTTTCGTTTCGACCGAATCTAATTAATTCTGATTTGCGTATTATTTCGGCAGATCACGACGGGGCCGAACCCTGCGGGAATTCCGTCGCCGTGCACAACCTGCTGCGTCTGGCCGCCTATCTGAACCGGAAGGACTTCAAGGAGAAGGCGTCTAGTATACTTTCCGCTTATTCGGAGAGGCTGCTGAAGGTTCCCGTCGCTCTTCCCGAAATGACCTCCGCTTTGATGAGTTATCACACTGAGCCTACACAGGTATTTTTCAAGCTTTCATACAATTATTTTAATAGTTAATAAAGGCAAAAAGATAATTCTTTTGAAAATCTTTAATGTTTTATATAATAAACTTCAAACCGATATAATCTGTTACAGGTATTCATTGTTGGAAGCATGGAAGACGAACACACGCAACTCCTTCTGGACGAAGTACGCAAATCGTTCATCCCTGGTCGACAGGTGGCCGTTCTGGATGGTCCTAACGGTCGTTCGAGGCTTCTGTATGAACGGAACGAGATTATAGGGAAGCTGAAGCCGGTGCAGGGGAGGTCGGCCGCTTACGTTTGCAAGAACTTGGCCTGCGTTCTGCCGATAACCGATCCCGAACAATTGGGAAAGTCTTTGAAGACAGTCGGCGTTCTCTTCACCTCCGACTCGTCGAGTTCTGATTAAAGCGACCCTACAAGGTAGTGTGTACAGGTGTAGGAATATTAAATTTAATTTATAGACATTATTTTCTTGTTAATATGTTGATAGACCAATCGTACGTGAGAATTCCGGTCATTTAATAATATTTATTACAGTGTTTTCAAAACCGTTCATTCTTTTGCAGCTTAATTAAAAGATAAATAAGTGAAGATAGTAAGGTAACTTAAAAAGAGCTGCTGTACTCTTCGGAAACCAGAAATTTTATGTTGATGTAAATATTAGGTGAATAATCCAATTATTTAGCTACATTCAAGGTTTATTTTAAAAGAAAGTCAATTAAATTGTTCTTAACTTCACATCCTTTATATTTCACCAAATGCAGAGAAGTTTTTTTCCGAATCGGTTGGGCGATTAGAAGGGATTTACCCACGAATTTCTGCATTTCGAATTGTCATACGAGGGTAGATTGAAAAGTTTCCGGAATGGGCAAGAAAACGCAGTAATTAAACAGGTTTTTATTTTTATTTTTCAACATAGTACCCTTGCAGGGCGATACACTTTTCCCAGCGGTGCTCCAACTTTTTTAAGCCTTCAGAAAAATATGATTTCGGGAACTCTGCAAAATAAGCTTTAGTGGCGTCGATGACCTCCTCATTTGACGTGAAGCTTGCCTCCGAGCCAAGTCTTCATGTTTGTGAACAAAAAGAAGTCGCACGGGGCCAGGTATGGAGAGTACGGGGGATGCGGCACCACCTCGTAGCCCAATTCAACCAATTTAGCCGGCCGGCGCGTTGTCGTGGTGGAAGAGCACTTTTTTTCGCTGCAAATGAGGCCGTTTCTCCTTCAATATGCCGTTGAATTGATCCAATAAATCGCTGTAGTATTGTCCTGTGATAGTTCTTCCCTTCTGCAAAAAGTCGATGTGTATCACACCTTGCGAATCCCAAAAAACGGTGGCCATGACCTTTCCAGCTGATGGGACAGTCTTTGCCTTCTTCGGAGCAGATTCGCCTGGAGAAATCCACTGTTTAGACTGCTGCTTGGTTTCTGGTGTGTGGTGTGTAGTGGTGGATCCATGTTTCGTCCACGGTCACGAATCGGCGAATAAAAATCCGTTGGATTACGCTTTAACAAGGCCAAACACTCTTTCGAAGTAGTCACACGATTTCGCTTGTTGTCCACAGTCAGCAAACGCGGCACCCATCGCGCCGACAGCTTCCTTATGCCCAAATGTTCGTGCACGATATTTTGCACACGTTCATATTAGATGCCCGTGGTCTCTACTATTTCGCGCAACTTCACTCGTCGATCGGCTAACACGAGATCATGGACTTTGTCGACCATTTCTTCATTTGTGGCCGTTTTTGGACGTCCATTGCGTAGTTCATCATTGGTGCTCGTACGGCCACGTTTGAACTCGCTCACCCAGAAACTAATAGTCGAAAATGAAGGTGTGGATGTGCCATGAACTTTCTGCAAAATATCTCGTATCTCCGTCGCCTTTTTCCCATCCATCCAGAAATGTTTGATGACTGCACGAAATTCGTTTTTATCCATTTTTGCAAAAGTGCCTGGCTTGCTTCACAAGAGATCCTAGTAAACAAAAACGGAACGTCGCACGTGTCTGAAAATTTGACAGCTTACCTAAAATAGGTTAGCCTTGACAACCATCACAACAATTTCATGAAACGCGCGCCATCTCTTGCCCATTCCGGCAACTTTTCAATCTACCCTCGTAGAGTATCCCGTATCGATTTTCCACGAGTAAGATTTTCGACGCTGTTTATTAAGCAGAGAAAGAATTTTGTTGGTTTTAGTGAGTTTATGCGAAATCTATTTCCCTTCTTTCTGCATCTTTCTATCTCATGTAGGCGTTTAGAAACCAATTATTGGGTTACTCTCAGCTGTTCTGCAAGCTCTTTCTACACTTGTGCTGGATTTTCAGCGAACATCTTCAACTCATCGTTGTCTCACTTTCTAGGACCTCCAGGGCGTTGTTTCTTGTTCAGACAGAAATCACCGCTTTTAAACCGCTAAAACTAAAATACGCGTACATTGTACGATACAGCATCCTCGCCGAAAAATGAACAAATTGATTTGCACGCTCTTGCAGTATTTTTTCCTTGTTGGAATTCGTAAAGAATGCAGTATCGGATTTGTTACAAATGAAACTCTTTATTGCGAGTTACATTATTCATACAAGTATATTACAGAGGGCGCCACTATTAATATTTTTAAATATAATTTCAACACCCCCACTATATTGCTTAAATATTCATCTTACATATTACTATGTTTTACATAAATTTTGAATGTTTTTCCTCACGTAAGCCTTTGGTCAAGAAATCTGCTGGCATATTTGATGTGAGCATATATACAATTTTAATGCCATCATTATTAACAGTATCTCGAATAAAATGATGCTTAACGTCTATATGCTTACATCTACCATGAAACACAAAATTCACAGACAACTTCTGCGCACTTTGATTATCGTTATGAAACACTATTGGATCATTCACATTGGTTAACTCGCACAATAAATTCTTTAAATATGTACCATCTCTGGCTGCTTCAGTAAGAGCCATGTACTCCGCTTCTGTACTGGAAAGCGCAATTGTTTTCTGCTTTCTACTTTGCCACGATATAACTGCATTTGCTAAATTAAAGACATAACCGGTGTATGAAATCCTACCTTGTTTGTCATTTGCCCAATCCGCATCTGTAAAGCCTTGGACTTCTGATCCTGTCCGTCCATATCTTAAACAATGACTTCTAGTACCCTTCAAATATCTTAAAATCTTTTTGATTCATCATCACAAGCATTAAATTGGCTCAAATAGCTCACTCTATATGAAATATCTGGTCGTGTAAGCACACTTAAATGCATTCAACTACCTACTAGTTGTTGGTAAGGAAAATCTTCATTACATTTTGTATTGCTGGGTTTCAATTGCAATTTCGATTCCTTAGGAGTCTTAACTGGTTTACAATCAACCATTTTAAACTTTTTCAGCAATTGATTCACATAGTTTTCTTGATCTAGAGTTATTGTCCCTTCTTTCCAATTCCTTTCTATTCTCATCCCTAAACATTGTTTTGCTTCTCCCATATCTTTTAGTTTGAACTTGGAGCCTAAATCTTGTTTAGGAATTCTAGTTCCGATAAGTCTTTTGAAAAAATAAAGAATTCATCCACGTATAGAGCTATTATTAGCTTGTCTTTTTTACCTTTCATATATATACAGGGTGACTGACGAAAACCCCTTGGTGCTGTATCTCGCTTATTTTTGATCCGATTTGAATAAATAAAACATCAAATTAAACCATTTTTAAAAGACTTTAATAGGATCTGAACTGTTATTTTTTCTCGCACCCAGTTTTTGACAAAATACGATCAACATTTTTTTTTAAATTGCACCGTATATATATTTTTATTGATTCGCAAGGAGATTTTTTTCTAAATATAAAATTGTAGACAAATTTATCCATACATGAAACTTAAGTCGAGAAATTGAGGATTAAAAAAATAAATAAAAAGTCAAGTGTCCATTGTAAACAATATACAGACCCTATTTTAAATGTCAAAAGTGACAGTGACAGCCATTGATACAATACTGCAACGATTTTTAAATATTTCATAATTAAAATGTTGCAAAATTTCAAACACTGTACTAGAATTTTGTGCCTCTACAGAAATCGTTTTTCAGTTTTTGAAATCTTGCAACATTTTTATTATGAAATTATTAAAAAACGTTGCAGTATTGTACCAATGACTGACACTGTCACTTTTGGCATTTGGAATAGGCTCTGTATATTGTTTACTATGGGTATTTGATTTTTAATTTTTTTTTAATTCTCAATTTCTCGACTTTGGTTTGATGAATGGATAAAATCGTTTACAAATTTAGATTCAGAAAAAAATCTCCTTGCGGATCAGTACAAAATATATATACAGTGCAATTTGAAAAAAAAAAGTTGATCGTCTTTTGTCAAAAACTGGATGCAAGAAAAAATATCACTACAGTTCATATTAAAGTCTTTTAAAAATAATTTAATTTTATTTATTCAAATCGTATCAAAAATAAGCGAGATACAGCACCAAAGGTTTTTCGTCAGTCACCCTGTATATAGCTTTTTTTAACTTGCATGCCTTATTTTTATCTGGCTGCTCCATAAATACTATTTCATCGAGGTCACCATTCAAAAAAGTTGTAGTTACGTCAAGATGTGTTATGGTCAAATCCAATTTGACTGCTAAAGCCATTAACATTCTCAAAGTTGAAAACCTCACAACAGGTGCGAAAGTTTCATCATAGTCAATCCGCTGTCTTTAAGTGAAGCCTCTCGCTACAAGTCTCGCTCTATAACGCACTTGGTTTTCACTATCACACTTGGTTTTGAAAACCCACTTACAACTGACTACTTTTCCTCCTTGCGGTAATGCTGTAAGATCCCATGCTTCATTTTCCTTGAAACTTTCAATTTCTTCTTGCATCGCTCTCTTCCACTGAGCCGCATCTGGCCTGGATCAGGCTTCTTCGACTGTTAATGGATCTGAGAGTGTAGAATCTCCATCGCAGCACATGTATGTCAAAAAATCTTCAAACACCTTGGGTTTAGGATGTCGCTTAGATTTTCTAATTGGTTCTTATTCCTCTAAAGAATCACTGTTATTCTTCAGTTTCATAATTTATATCCCTCACTGATTTTGCTACCGTTTCTTCATCAGAACTTGTATCCCCCATTGATTCTGCTATTTCTTCAGAACTTGTATCCTTCACTTTCTCCACTATTTCGGCTTCCTTGCTGTCCTTCACCTGCACTTGGTTTTCTGTAATGTTTTCCATTACTACTACATTTCTACTTATGGTTACAATGTTTCTGTTGGCGTCGTACATTCTGTACCCTTTTGTTGTTTCACTGTATCCTACTAATATCATTTGTACGGACTTCTCTTCTCTTCCCATTTGGTTCGTCTTTCTTTTGGAATACGAACCATTACAGGACTCCCAAAGATTTTGAAATCACTTACATCTGGTTTGTGACCATGCCAAACTTCATAAGGAGTTTTTCCTTCTAAACCTGATACTATTGATCTCTTTCGCAAGTAAGCCGCTGTATGTACAGCTTCAGTCCAAAATTTGTTTTTTAGGTCTGCATCCAATAATAAGTACCTCGCTTTCTCTACAATAGTTCTATTCATTCGTTCCAATAGACCATTTTGTTCAGGGGTGTAGGGGATTGTCTTCTGATGTATGATACCATTTCATTTGAGTAATTTTTCCATTTTATTATTGCAAAACTCACCACCATTGTCTGATCTTATTCTCTTTATTCTGCAGTCTTTCTGGTTTTCCACCATTGATTGGAACTCTTTAAATTTGTTGATAACTTCATCCTTTGTCTTTAGAAAATACACAAATGTCATACGACTGTAATCATCCCCAAACAACACAAAATACCTGTCACAATCCCGAACTTTTGAATGTTCGCTAAGTAACTTGCCATTTTCAGCATCAACTTTACACTTCACTATGCGAGCCTGGGCCCATAACCTGTTACAAATGAAACTCTCTGTTGCGTGGTTCACACGAGACTAACTTACTTTATTCATACAAGTATATTGCAGAGGGCGCCACTATGAATATTTTTAAATATAATTTCAACAGGATTTGTTCCTTGTGTGTTAGCGTTTTTGACTGTACCGATCTGAATATTTTTAAAGGTTACATTAGGCTTTCCGGCATACCAACAGCCATTTTTAATCGTTATAAGTCAACACTATATAACCCCAAAAGAACGGGGATATCAATTTTAAAATAAAATAAAGTAATTTCTTGACTACTTAAAATAATTTTATAACTATATTTTATATACCAACAGCGCTAAATAAAGTTTATTATTTATTTATTTATTTATTAATATGGATTATTCATATGTACACCTAATATTTGTATCAACACTGTTTTAAAGTTACTTAAATGTAATAATTTCAGTAAGATTGAATGAATCTAACCTTCGCTTTAATTAGTTTTAATCAATGATTCAATCAATTAAATTTGATTATGGCCAAAATATTAAAATAAGTTAGGCTTATTAATAGTAAATGTGTAGTGGGTATATTACTCATCGCGATAACATCAGCTGTAGAATAAATCATGAATTGCCAAACTCATCGGTTGTATTTTACTCTAACGCGCAATTATAGAGGGTGTAAAGGACAGATATTACATATTTTTAGAAGTTATAAAATAGAATAGAGTAGATGTTTATTTACGGATAAAAAAAACAATTTAAAATATATAGAGTATACAAAGACAATGAGAATGGTTTTACTCGATAGATGTCGCTACGGAAAGAAACTGGAACAATAGATGGCGGTGTATACGCGCACTTACTTTAATATAATCGATACTTGTTCTGCTACTCTCTTAATGGAATCAAATTTTCAAATTGGGAGAAGTAAAACTCTTGTTATGTTCTCCTACTTCAACTGTTATAGTGTTGAGCGACGCTAACGCATCGCTACATACACTTGTCAAAATAGTTTGGCATTAAAACGGTTAATAAAGTTCGTTGCTATATACTTGTTTGTGACAACCGCGTAAGTAAAGCGTTTCCAACCATCCATTGCCTATATATACTCTATCTCTTCTGAATTGTGTAACCACTACACCGATACACTCTATATATTAGTTGATTCCAATCTTTGTAGCATTAAATAATTTGTCATTAGTAAATCTTGGAAACAATCTAATCGTGCTAATAGAAATCGTTCTTTTTTTCTAGGGTGTTCCGGATAATAACGCTTTAGCCGAGATAGACTCATTTATATTATTGATCAATTGCCGGCAGAGCCCGTAATGTATTTCGTATTTCGCATTTCTTTTAGTGCGAAGTTAATACATTTTCGTTGGGACATTTTTGTTAATTACTACGTTAATTATTGTATTTTCGAAAGTTTACCGACATTATTTAAATCGGTATATTTTTAGCACGGCCAACGCAGGGAACAGTCCTCCGGAGGCTAATAAAATTAAACATCGAACCCCCGAAGATTGCGTGCGCGATAAATCGCATCGATTGGTATTATAAGTAGGGTTCAAATTAACGGAATATAAATCAGAAGTTAGTAAGGGGTTACATTAACAGTTTTCGTAAGTACTTTTCAGTATATGATTATAAGAATTTTTATGGTTTGTTCTTTATATCTTAAATTAACGGAATATAAATCAGAAGTTATAAGGGGTTTCATTAACAGTTTTCGTAAGTACATGATTATAAGAATTTTTATAGTTTGTTCTTTATATCTTGTTATTAGCAACATAGGTATAATCCTACTATACCAGTGTCTTGTTTAAGCGTATTATTACTTAAAATAAAATACTGGTATAGTGGGAGTTTCAATAAGTAACAGTCCTATCGATACAAGATTTTATTCTCCAGATTTGTAAATTTGTTCTTTCAAAAAAAGATTTGATCAAACAAAAAAATTAACCTGTAGACAGGGAAAGTCTTAGAAAGGATTAATAATATTAATTCTTATTAATAATTTTATAACTGCTTGTGCAAATTATTAAAATAACAATTTTGATTGATTATATTTAAATAAAAATGACTTTGTTGACATTTTTTTGTGGTATTAATGAAGAATGTAGGATTATTTAAATTACCATTTTAATCCACTAGATGTCACTGCCTAACTAAACCACCATCAAACCCTTACTACGTTTTGGCTTGAGTAATGTGAAGTATTATATAATGATGAACTCAATAAAATTCCTTGTTTCACTTGTTTTTTAAAACTTTATTATTACCAGATGTACATTTCGAGTACTTAGTACCCATTGAGGATAAGTACATAGTACTAGAAATGTACATCTTGTAATGATAATTATAATATAAGTGAGGCAAGGAATTTTATTGTGTTCATCATCAAACCCTTTATTACGTTTTTACCATCTTGTGGATATAGAAATTTCATTTAAATATATATTTAAATTAATTTACTCATCTATTATTATGTAAAAATCCAGCTAAAACTAATTTTAACAAACAAAACGAAAACTAACCTGTAGACAGGGAAAGTCTTAGAAATGCTTAATAATAGTAATTACTAATCCAGACACGAGGGGAGGGTCTATAAATCCCCCGCGTTTAATTTATTTTCCTAGTGTGTGTTAAATAATTCGAACAATTTAACTGTTCTCAATTTGAGCGTACAGACAAGTTAATAGAATATAAATTGCTTGCATAAATCGCACGTGACCTTATCACGCGTGATTACCTTTCCATACCAATTCCAAGCGTATGTAGAAAATTGTACATGTAACTATTTTTATAAATAGACGCAACGTGGCAATAATCGAAGATGAGGTATAGTACAATCAGGGTAAACTCAAATTTCTATTTCTCTAAATAATATATTTGACACTATACTTTATTGGATTGTTATATAATAATAATAATAATCCTAAAAGAAAGATGTATTTAAATAGATTGGAAGAGTTTAGAAAATTGGTTTTAAGTCTGTGTAATTTTATACCCTTTTACGATTATGAAAAATCCGTAATAGCTTTTGGAAACTACTCAGTGCAATTATAACCAATTATGTTATGATTTATTATATTAATATTGTTAGATACGTAGGTGAATAATATTGAATGTGATAGCCTCGATGGTTGTTTGTTATAGAAGACGTTGTTGGATCGTGTTGTTGGCGAGGAAATGATTTTTTGATAAACATTTATTTATTCGTTTGTACATCTATTTATTCGACGATTTGTTGGGATATTTATATTTTATATATATATGAGAGTTGAATTTTGCCGATGTAATCGATATTTTAATAAAATTCGTGCAGTTTGAAATTGTTTTGTTCTAGAACTGCCTGCCAAAAATAAACCGGACCATTCCATGATTTCCCATCAGAAATTATCCTTTCTTTAAAATGTAATGTGTTGAATATTAAGGTAAGTGACAATGAAAAAATATTAAGGGACTTTCTGCTTTAATAGTAGTAGTAGTAGTAGTAGTAGTGCTTGACAATAAAAAAATACTATTGGATTTTTTGCTTTAGCAGTAGTAGTAGTTGTTGTACCAGTGTTTATAAATCGACCACGTGGTACTTTCGCCTTTGTGTATTTATGTTTGTGTAAATAAGCTTTTTCTTTTAAAGGACTGCCCTCGTAACTCTAAAATGCCATTGATTGTATCACGATGGCGAAAGGCACTGTTCATCCATCCAATTGCTGAGCCGGACTAACAATGCTGCACTATCTCTATCGCTAGTTCGGCAACAACAGTATATTCCCACCATCATCGTTTTCTTTATCCCCAACAGCTAAAATGTTATATCAGATAGTAATGACCTAATCAGAGGGCGCTTGTAAGTCGGTAAATAAAAGTTACAAAATGGAAACACCAATAAAGGGTAGGCTTTTTTTTATCAAACTTGATACACACGTTTAACTATTAAAACATAGCAATTGATTAAAATTTCATTCATGGGTATTTATTTGACAGGTCTTTCAATTTTATTTCCAACAGTACAGCTAAGCGAATTCGACAGAGGTCGTACCGTCGATTAGAGAAATAGCTTTAACCGAAAGAAGCGCTGCTATAAGGCATGGACTAGAGAGGATAGGGAACATCGCAGAATAGGAAAGAAATGAGGTTCAAGTCCGTAAACTTCGACTATGGCAGTAAAAGATCTATTCTGGTACTAGAGAATGAATTAATGGCCGAAGGTAAACTTGTAACTCATCGAACGGTTTACCGCAGAATTAGATCTTTCGTCTAGGAATTCTATCGACCACATAATGTGTTACCACTAGCGGCTCAACATCGACAACATCTTTTGGAGTGGTGTAGGTTGCAATTGTTCTGGAATCTACAGTGACATAAGGGTGTGGGTTTACTGACGAATCCCAACGATTCTGTTTTGGTATGCGGGACAGGCGAAGACGCGGATACATCGATACATACAATTTTCTGTTGATTTAAACTTTAGGGATTGTGGTAAGAGGTGTTATAACTATTCGAGACAATATGACGCCCAGCGATATGTGGATGAGATAATAGAACCCCGTATTCTTCCGTTTTTTTGGCACTAGGACCCACTTTTTCAACAAGACAATGCCTGTCCCCATATTGCAAGAGTTCTATGGACCGATTTGCGGAGGATAATATCAATATCTTGTTATTGCCACCCCGATTTCCGGATCCATTTTTCATTAAGCTTGTGTGGGATATTATGAGTAGAACACTAAAGAACTTACAGCTCTTCATCACAAATTACAGATTACTTGGGAGATGGAATCCACCGAAGTAAAATAAAAAAAAACTGAATAATTTGGCTTCTGTGTTGGGAAGCTGTCAACATGAATGTAATAGAAGAAAATATTAAAACTGACCTAAAAATTATCCTGTGCAGCTCTATATTGAACAACTGTTAAAATATTAGAAGAACACCACACTCATGATGATAAACCTATCGCTTTGAAGAGTTCGCGCAGTAGCCCTTTAAGGTACTTGATCTCCTGCGGAGATCGGTGATGTTGCCCTCCAGTTTTACGTTCTTGTGCAGTAAGACTCTCTCCTCGCCGAGGATCTCCTCCAGCTTGGCCTTTTTCTTCATGCGGTAACGCAGTAACTTCTTCCCCGACTTTTTTCCTCGAAGATCAGCGTGATCTTGAACTCATCAGAGCTTTCCATCGTCCATTATGGATTGTCCGAGGAGGAGGAGCAGTCGCTACTGGACGGCGAGGACGGTCCATGACGGCCAACTCGTGGGTTTCGTCGGTGGAGAAGGTTCAGATACGACGGCGAGTTGGTAGGCGTGTTGATGATGTAGTAGGTTCGGCGCGATTGTGTAGACTGTGCTCGGTTGGAGTTGTGTGAGCACACCGGCTCACCGGCTGTGCCGGGTAATTGGGGCTTTGCGGTGGTGTAAACGCGTCGTTGTTGACGGCGTCAAAGACGCACTCGAGCTCCTTGAGCAGTTTCTGGGTCGAATGGTAGGCCATCATCTGCTGCTGCTGGACTTGTGCGGGTGCCTTCTCCACGGGCTTCAGTGTGTGGGGCAAGATGTCTTCAAACAATGGGAAGACTTTCTCATCATCCATCCAAAATTTGGAATATGCACCTTTACTAGCGGGTAATTCACCACTTAAGTGATCGATGAGAGAGCATCTTCCCTTTACTGTCGCATGCTGACAGGTGTTCTCTTCGGTCGTCCGAAGAATAACTTTGATTAAAACACTTAGAACCTTTCTTCAATATTTTGTGTCCGAAATGTGCATCTGGATCAAAATAAAATATTGAAGAAATCTTCTAAGTGATTTAATCAAACTGTTCTTTTTTATTAGACAGTTAAGATTATTTATTTTTTACCTTCCCAAATAAACCGACATTTTAAAATAAATTTTCCTATTCGGAGCATATTTTTTTAGCTACTGAAATTACACATTCTTTGATGATTTTTCCATCGGTGAATGATTGTCGACGATATGCTATTTGAAGACCCACAAAACAACTGATAACACCAGAAGCCACTTGTTCAGTATTCAGGGTTTCTAAAGATTGCATAGATTTCAATCCGCGCTTCAAAGCTCCAAATTTTTTTTTGCCGCAAATTCTTTGTAAACGGCCATGTTTTAACTACAAATAAACATATTACCTTCTCGGATACAGGATTCAATTATGAAATATGCACAAACACGTTTCTCTTAAAGTCGATGGAGAAAATTATTGATAGAAATTTTAGGGGAATAGCGCTCCAGTGCTTTCCCCTTCACAAACACCAATTTGCCTATCAAGAAGGCAAATGCAACCACAGATGCCCTTCAAACAATAACAGGTGTAATAAGAAAATCATTGCTAACAAAGTGCATTCTTGGACATTGAAGGTGCATTTGACAACACCTACGAATCCATAGATGTGGCCACTAGAACAAAAGGAATTAATACCTTCACATTCACATGGGTCCAAGCTATGCTCAAAGGTCGCAGGATCATACTGTCCATTGGTGATGAGTGATGACATAGTTGATGTTCGCAATAAAGGGGCGCTCACAAGGCGGGGTCCTGTCGCCTCTGTTGTGATTTCTAGTTGCCGATGTGCCTACAGAAGGGGCTCACCATCAACTCCAACAATACTGTAATTATTCCATTTACAAGGCGAAGAAAGTTAAGCCTTCAGGCACCAAAAATAAATGGGACACTCAAAGGGTTTTCCAACACAGTTAAATATCTCGGCCTCACTTTTGATCAGAGGCTTAACTGGAAAACCCATGTAGACAACACCATCATCAAAGCTCTAAGGGCAATATGGTCCTGTCGCAGACTGGCAGAGAAGATGATATATTGGCTTTTCATAACGGTGATAAGACCAATAGTCACCAATAATAATAATCACTAATAATATGGTTAGGTGGTCTCGTGGACAAAGACAACGCAGATCACAACTCAAACAAAGTTCAGCAAGGTTCAACGCATGGCATGTCTGGGTACTATAGGGGCTATGAGCACGTGTCCTACTGGAGCAATGGAGGCCATGTTAAACTGCACACCTCTGCACCTGCACGTGAAAAGTGAAGCTGCATTAGACACCTTATCTAGACAGATACTCCAAAATATGGACACTTTAACAGGTACTTTAAAATCCTCAACACTGTGTGTGAAAGACCAAATGATAACTAACTACGATCTTAAGTCAACGATTGAAGTGGCCATCCATGGCCGCGATGAGGTTGAAGCAAAAGTCAGGCAGTTACAATGCTTCTCAATAGTTTGGTTCATTGATGGATCTAAAACTGATAATGGAGTCGGAATAGGCATCACTGGCCCTCAATTCGGCTTATCGAGGGCTTTGGGCCGATCCCCATCGATATTTCAGGCAGAAATCGAAGGCTTGAACACATGCGCCCACGTATGTTTAGAAAGGGGCTACAACAAAAGGAGGATGTGTATATACTCGGACAGTCAGGTTGCATTAAAAGACAATAAAATCACCTACATTCAAGTCTAAATCTGTCTGGGAGAGCAAACTATCCCTAAAGCAGCTGGCCAGAAATAAGTTAAATTACTCTGGGTTCCAGGTCACGGTCGTTTCAATTTCATGCACGTATTAAGAATCGGGACATTGTTAAACTATATCTATTTAAATAGTTAAACGATTGATTTTTTTATGAAATGAACAGTTTTTTTCGATCTCACGTCAATTTTTCAGCTCTTTTAAAATAATGCCAAAAATTTTGTGGCATTATGACAAAGAAAGACTCTAGTCTCTTGGTAATTCTGTCCCACAATTTTTGACCATATTTTACTTCTGATTTTTGATTATGTCCACTATAATCCTATGTGCTTTCCGTATATATGTTATAGGTATTATCGGATTTTACTTATTAAATAATCATTTTTCAATTTTTTAGACTTGGCATTTACTTTTTTGGTCTACATTCAATATATACGAAATTGGCTGTCGTATAGTAAGAAGAATATTATCACCGCTATGTGCGAGAATTTGCCGAAGACGATTTCGGTCGACATACGTTAGAATATTGTAGCATAATTATTAATATTTGCAACCGTGTCAATAATTTTGTAAAAAATATAGTGTTTTCAAGCGGGGCTACATTTTGTTTGAAAGGTACTGTTAATCGACACAATTACCGCTACTGGATACAAAGTAATCCGTATACTTACAACAACAATAAAAGTGAACGTTTGGTCCTGTATTTACAACAACAGAATCGTAGGACCTTTCTTCTTACAAGAAAATTTAAACGGAAAGAGGTACAGCTTTTAGATACACGAGTGATTCCAGCGCTGTAGGTAAATGGACAATTATCAAATAATATGTGGGCCACCAACCAATTTCGCTCGCATTGTTCGAGATCGTTTAGCGTCCTATCTTCATCACTGATGGATTGGAACAAGGGAGCATGTTTGCTGAATTAATGAATCAACAATAAATCCAGAATTAACCAAGGTCTATCACTTGTCTGTCGAAGGATATGGGTCGAGTGGAAAATCATTGAGAAACAGTGAACTTCGCCTGTGATTCCTTCGGCCAAAATGTTTGTATTGTTTTATGTATACATTTACTTAAATATGTTAGCAGGAATAACGAAGCTAATAAAGAAATAAAGAATACTTACGAATGGCTCGCACAAAGTCCCGACCTTAATCCGCTGAACAATTTTCTATAGGGCTATTTAAAGACTAGGGTCTATAGTTTGAAAGAGTTAGTTGAAGAAAACAATAAAAATAAGTAGAAAGTACTAAAAGTTTGTAAACTTTCCTGTAACATTTTACCTGAAGTAATAGCCAATGTTTCAAGAAAGTTTACAAACTTTTAGTACTTTCTACTTATTTTCATTGTTTCTATCGTACTGTAATCCTCCCTATATGAATTAGATAAAGGAAAATCCATGCAGACGTAATTTATATTTATACTGGAGCTCAAAAGTAATGCAACACTTCTTAGATGTGGTTTAATCCACCAACAAATACGCGCGTTTATTCACATTAGAAAGAAAAAAAACGATAACGTTTTTACTGCTTTATCTCAATTTTTTGTGAACGATTTTTACACTTATCCGAAAAATATGGCGAATTTAATAATGTTAATTAAGTCACCTGTTCTACTCTGATCCTTTCTGAGCTCTTCAGTATATTGAAAAAAATTGCTAAAATGCCTAGAATTCGTGCACCCCGTCGATTTCATCAATTAAGGGATTTTCAAAAAGGTCGCATTGAGGGAAAATAGCTCAAAGACTCGAAATTACACCCTCAACTGTTAAGCGAGTATGGAGAAGATGGTCTGAAGAAGAACGGTACTCAAGACTGTTTGTGATTCGTAATCATCACGACACTTTGCAGCAAGTTCGAGATGCCTTTGCTGCAGCAACAGGACGTGTAGTTTCTAGACAAACAGTTAATCGAAGAGTTCTTGCCATGGGTCTTTATGCATTTCGTCCGTTTTGGGTGCTAGCGATGTCTCCGCTGTACAAAGCTCGACGCCAGATTCAACTGGGATGTAGAGTGGAACCTCATTTGCTTTTGTGATGAGTCCAGATTCTGCCCATGATGGACGTAGACGTGTCCGTCGATTTCGCGGTGAAAGGCCGAATGTAGAGTTTGCCTTAGAACGCCACACATTTTACAAAAACATTTTAAGTTTTATGCTTATATTGTATATATTTTCATCTAATTATCATTTAAGACAGTTTTATTCAACTAAAAATTGTATCCATTATATGTACTTAATTAAGCACGACTGGCGGGTAACGAATTACAGGACCGACGGTAAACCACGGCCTGATGTCTATAATTGGATCTGGTGTAACTCGTTGATAAATTGGATTTCCAATAGCTGTAAGTAAATATATTCATTAAAATAAAAATTGTACGAATCATATTTTTATTTGACATTAATTTATATTTTTATAGAGAATTCCTACAACTTACCATAAGCAATTAGAAGTATTAAGAAGAAGCACGCAGTATTTAAAAATGACATTTTCTCGATGTTATATTTACTGAACTGTAACTCGTGTGAAGCAAATGTTGTTATTTAAAGTTATCGTGCCCATAAATATACAAATATGATAATTGTTTCTTGGAATAGATAAAAATGTTTATTGAAATTTTAAAATATTCGTATTTTAAAAATTAATGTTTTTAATAATTTATTCATAAGGAAACGTTTCAGGATGACCTTCGTTAGCTAACCATAGATCGAAAATTGATTTGGTACTGGAAAATCTGCCTCGCGCTGTTATAAGTCAAAGACGGCGGTGTTGAATCTCATCCCTCCAGGGCATGACGGTGTGGTTTTGATTAAGGTGATTAGAAATTTCTCTGAAGGCGGAAACAGCAAAGAATCGTACAGAGTTTTGCAAAATATACACCTGATAAAATTGTTTGAAGAAACTGAATGATGTTAATAATATTTATATTTACAAAGGTATTTCTATACTTGCTTTCAAAGTTCAGTAAATTGAGACATTGCTGCGTATAGAAATTAGGGTTGTAATGAAAAAGACTGTGCCAGAAGCAAATGCGCTTATTTATCGATGCCATTATATTATTATACCTGGTACAAGAAAGCTAATTGCTTGTAATAGGTAATCGGATTATACAAATTTACCATTAAGTAGAGAATTACGTTTAGTTTGACACAAACCTTCATGGCAATTACCTCAATTATGCTTAAATTAGCTATTTGGTAAATTCAAGCTGCTAATATTTGCCTATTTAGAACATATAAAAGAAAATCCCGTTTGGTACCCGATCAATTGAAACTCAACTTTGAGTCGAACCTGTATGCAGATTATTCTCTGCGCTATTTTCGAAATTTGTTATGTTGAAAAATACTGCGTTTTTGTTGCAGTAGTTTTTTTGAAAAGTTGTAACATAATGGCCGCGAAGAAAATAAGTCGATTGGAATTATAAGAAGTTGCTATGAAGAATGATGATAAATCGATTGAAAGTAAGAAACGAGCAATGTATCGATTTATACTTGACACATACGGGCTGGCCGAAGATGATAAATCAAGTAAAAATATTTTGTATTGTAAAACACATGTTTTTTCAAGATATCTTCAATATTGGAAATCGTCCAATAGAAAATCAAGTGTTTTTATGAAAAAGCATAATGTTTGGCTACAAGAAGAAATTATTTTTCCTGGATCCGTTTACTCCTATCAACCATCAACTTCGGGTATTTGAAGAGTTTTGCTGAAAGTTCTGCTGTTATAAAAAGGCGTAAAAAGTACTTTCGTGGAAGAACTTGTTCATGCTACTGCAATGAAAGTACGAGAAAGGGGAGATAAGAGTACTGCCGATTTGACAATTGAAAGTGACTTCATCAAGTAGAGGCAAACGTATAATGGAAAAATGGAGGAGTCCCGAACAAGAACAAAATGCTATGACACCTGAAGAGACTTTGTCTTTAATTATCTCGGGTGGTTTTGCGAAGCAGCAATATATTCTTATTAGAGCAACAGCTATAAAACGTGGTTGCAAATTATATCTAAGTTAACACACTATTCTACCAGCAAAAAAGACGTTTTATCCTGAAAATATTACTATCTGAGAAGTGCGTTTGCAAAATTTACTAAATAAAACTTGTGAAAGTGGTGGAACCTGAAAATGCAAACTTAACCTTGATTTGCAAGTTCTGGGTTTTACACATATAAACAAAGTGAAGGTGTAAAAGATGACAGCACATTTATGACTTCTTTAGTGCCATTGAGGCTAATTAATAATGAAAGTCGTTTATTATGACTTTTAAGAATGCAATTCATACGTGAAACTGAAGAAATCGCTAAAAATGAAAAATTATAGATATCTATAAATATGTAATGTTCTTGCTGATTTCTCTGGATTGGGATGTTATATATGTTTATGTTTATGATTGAATATTTGTTTTAATTCTGTGCCAACAGACTGCACGAGAATTGGGCATTGAGTGCAATAATATCAAAAATGTACAATTTGGAATGTATACAAAATATTCCTGAACAACCAGAAATATTTCAGTTTGGCTTATCTGTCTTACATTTTTCGAGTGCTTATAGATTCGATATAAAAACGTGGAAAGTTACACAAGCGGACAAACCCAAACTAGAAACTAGGAAACTAACTATTCAAAACTCTTTTCGCGAAAAAAATGGCACTTATTGTTGATATTCCTAAACCAGGATTTGGTACAAAAAATTATGGCAATACAGCTAGACGATTTTTTGCAAATCCTAAATTGTCATCCGAAATAACTGGCATCAATGAAGAATCTTAACATTAATGTAAATAATTTTCGAAAATATTGTTTAGATACCGGACGAAAATATGTCGAATTATACAATTGAAATTATATGACTTCAGTACATAACATTTTGTTTGATGGGACTTCGCTCATTAATAATGCAATACTCATTGGTGAATTGTCAGAAAAAATTTCGTACACATTTTACGAGAAAATCATCAAAGGAGCATACAGATGAGGATTTGTTTTGTCGATTAATATTAAGTTCTAATCCATATTTAAGTTTACAACATTTGATTGATTTAAAAAAAACGCCAATTTGATTTGGACATTTTAGAGTTAGTATGTTAGGATGTTTTGAAGGTTGTTTTTTTTATTAACCCAGTACATACTACTAAAGATGTCAAAGTCAAAGTCAAAGTCACAGGTAAGGCCACTCTAGAATTTTGAAAAAAAATGTTCTAAAGTATAGTTTAGAGTCTTAAGAATATGGGAAAATTTATTTTAAAGCCGCGCGGAAGTATTTGACAGGTGAAAATTGTCAAAACAATTGGTGAAGCAACTGAATCTATTTTCAAAATATGTATGAAAAGCGCAGAAAAAGAAGAGCAAAATCAATCTTCTAAAAATTATCACTGATTTATTATCTCGGATGATGGATCGTGGAGAAAATGCGGTTTTTCGTCATTCTTCGGCTTATCGGTTGAATTCAATTCCGTTGCGTGGTCAATGGCTCCAAAATCAACTTCCTGTAGATAAGTGGTGTTGGATATTGCAGCTAATATGGCCATGTGTGTATTCAACAACGGCTTATTTAGCATATTAAAGTTATGCAGGTCCTGGGAATTAAAATCGGACAAAACTGCTACGATTTTTGCGAGTTATCCGAGCACGAGCTGACTGCTGCAAAAGAGGCTCGAATGGCGCAGAAATCAACAAGAAAGGATCAGAACGATGAGAAAATGAATCTAAAAGGTCAATTTTATGGGGCAGGCATTGCAGACTAGAGATAAATACATTATTTCTATGAAAAATTATGAGTCAAAACTGCTTTTTGTTTTAAAGTGCTTCATTCCTTTTTTATGAACGTTTTTATAAGAGGATTTAAGCCCGAAAAATGAACTTTTTTTTCAAACGTGCGCCATTTTAAACACTTAACTAATGCGCCATTTTGTTTAGAATCAAAATTTTCAAAATCCGGCTTGTATTTTATTAGAGTATCCATCAGAGATTCAGAAAACATTTACTTTTTTGTACCAGGTCCATTGCTGTTTCCAGGATCTTTTCGCCCGTTTTGCCCTACGCTCCGAGAGGGACCTCCATTTTCTTTATTTTGTTACGTCATTTTTGAAAATTTTCATTTAAAAAAAATGAAAAAAAGTTCAATGTGCATACAATAAAGATACAAAAACAGTTTTTTAATAGGACTTTTAGATTTTGTTTAAAAAAATCTAGAAAATTGCCCTTTTTTCCCTAGTCTAGAGTGGCCTAACCCCGTAAACTGTATAATTTATATAAAAAATATTCTTCGTAGTTGTATTAAGTGATATCAATTTTTCGCATTTAAGGGTTGTATTTTTTGGTAGGTTTAACAATTAAGAGTTTTTAATGCATAATTTCAGATTCAGTATATCCAAAAAACATAAACTTACTCAACTTTTAATGTAAAATTTGTTAAAAGAGTAAACAATTTCGATCGCGTTTTTTGCGTAAAAGAAAATTGACAAAGTAAAATTGTTGAGTGTGTAAATAAATAAAAATTATATACATGATACGCGAAAAGGTTTTAAATCAAGATTAAATAAGATTAGCTATAGGTTAATTATATTACAACTTAAATTTGGATTATTATTATTAATTATGCTTTATTTTTTATTACATACGAGTTTTTATTGTTTTTTAATAAACAAAATCATCAACATAATTGATACTGGCAGAGTTACACTGTTGATGGAACGAGATATGTAAATTTGATGGGGTAAAACAATTGTTAAGTTCCATAATATTTTTATTTTCAGTTGTGTTTCGATCATTCCTGATCATTTTCAAAATACAAAACAGTTTTGTAAAGTTATCATGTATATGTAGGGTGGGTGGGTGGCCTCTATCTCACCCTCCAATCAGTAAAACATAAGCGAGGGTTTTAATTAAAAGTTGTAAAATATAAATAAACACAAAATAATTGCAATTTTTAGAGATTTATTCATACAAATTTTTCACATAATTTTTGATGATGTTTTACTGATTGGAGGGTGGGATAGAGGCCACCCACCCAGCCCACATATACATATAAATTTCAATTACTGATAGTCTCGTGGTTTGGAATGAAATTAATTACAAAACTTTTTGAATAAAAACGAAATTTAAAATGTAAAATTTTAGAGTGAGTATATTAATAAAATTTTTATGCTTGATGAGTGGGCATACTTTAAATTTAAATTTGATAAGATTAGCTACAAAAGGGTATTTATATTTAAACATAAATTTGGATTATGCTTAATTTTTTTATTACATACAAGGTTTTATTGTTTTCGTTTTAGCAAAATCATCAACGATTAGTAATTAAAGTTATCATGTATATGTAGGGTGGGCAGGTGGCCTCTATCCCACCTTAAAAGTTGTAAAATGTAACGAAAAGGCTATTTTTAAGAATTTGCTCAATTTTAGATTCTTTACAATTACTTGTTATATAAATTTCATGTGTAATTAATTAATTTCACTTGGTTTTATTTGTTTCACAATTTTATTTATTTCACTTCCCTAACTAGTTTCGATCACACGATCATTCTCAAAGGGTTTTACAAGGATTACTAAAATCTAAGAAAATATTGCTCGCTTATATATCTAATTTAAGCCTATTTCGGGACAGACGCAATAAATGTATTTAACAACGGGGAGTTTGGAATTTCCAGATTATCATTAGTGACGATTTTGCCGCAAGTTAGGGCTTTCTTAATGTGAAAAACTTCCCAGTAATTAAGTTTTTTACATTTTTGCATCTGTCTCAAAATTTTAAATTGAGATGGATCAAATATGTGGTTATTATCAATGCAGTGTCTTGCGAAGCCTGTTTTTGGGTTTTTATCTAATATAGATTTTTTATGTTCGTATAATCGGGTTTTGAAGTTTCTGCCTGTTTGTCCGATATAAATTGATTCACAACCGGAACACTGTATCTCATATACTCCACTTTTTTGATCTGATGATTTGTTATTTACTAGTAATGATTTTAAATTATTTTTATTCACAGATATTATATTTATATTTAATTTGTGCAGAAGATTACTTATTTTTTGGGACGTTTTTCCTGTATAATTTAATGAATAATATATTTTGCGATCTAGTGGAGCTACTCCTGCATAAATTAATTTTAATAAAGAGGATTTACGTTTTTTCTTTCAAGTTATTTATTATGCTTGGTTTATAACCGTTATTAGTTGCAATTTGTTTAATCGTTTCCACCTCTTTATTAAAATCAATTTCTACTAAACTAGTTAGGGAAGTGAAATAAATAAAATTGTGAAACAAATAAAACCAAGTGAAATTAATTAATTACACATTTACCCAATCGCTACAATATGTTTCACCAAGTGATAGATGAATCAAAAGTTCGTAGTTTAAATTTCATGTAACTCCTATAGTTTATTAGCAGTACTTAAAAATTAAAAAAAAAAAAAATTCTCGGAAATTTGGAACCTTATGAAAAACAAGTTTCAATAAAACTTGTTCAGATTCTTATTCCACTTAACTTTCGTTTGAAAAGTTATATAACATTTTTCAAATTTAGAAAAGTATCGAGGCAAAAATGCCTCGATTGAAACTATACATTCTATACAGGGTGTCCCACCGAAACCGCACATCAAAAGTTTATGGACTTCTATTGAATGTATTTTTATGAAATTTTCATGGCCTATGTAATCAAGTGTGCTCTATTTAATTAAAATACTTTCAAGATTATACGACTTCCAGTTATACCGGAAGTCAACACCAGCTTCCTTATTTCAAATGGAATACTATACTTTTTAATACGTATTTAGATTCTATATAAAATTTTGTGAAAAAAATTATTAAGCAACATAACGTCCAAATTTAAGCGTTTTCGAGATAATTGATATTTTTAAAAATTTTGTGCTTTTTCAGAGTTCGCTTTAAAAATACATATCTCCGACGAAAATAAAATTGAAAGGCTGTAATATTGGCTACATGTAGCCGATACCTAAGAGTATCCAATGATTAATTATTTTTGAAAAAATAATATACAGGGTGTTCAAAATTTTGAACCACATTTGGTCAAATTTAAACCAATATATCTCGTTTTTCTTAAATGGAACACTCTGTATATCTTTACATATTCGGACGCAGAATTTAATTGCGCTTTGATCTATACTAGCGTTCCCTATACCTATGTTCTTTACTTTTAAAGTTATTAACTTGTTTGTAAAAGCAATATTTTGTGCAATAAGAAAACAATTGGTACGTAATTTACATAAACAACTCCCGTTTATTTAAATAGTTTAACTGTCTTTGTGACATTTTACATAGATAGAAGATTTTGATTTGTTATTATTGAATAAAAACCTTAAAACATAAATATTCAGTTCAATCAATCCACTTATTCTAGTAGTTCATACAATTAGTTTAATAAATGTTCAAAATAGCTACCATTTGGTTCTAAATACTTCAAAATTCTACGGATAGTTTCATTATTTGTGGCTTTACCGATTTCGTTGTGGTTTAATTTGCCAAATTCGGATATTATTCGTTCAATTAACTCTTCTTTGGAATTGGAACTGGTCTGTCATATACATTAGTTTTAATACGACCCGATAAATACAAATCAAGGGGTGTTAGGTCAGGCGATCTTGGTGGCCATCGCTCTGGCCCATTACGTCCAAACCAGCGATCTTCAAACATACTTGTTAATTCCTCATCTACGGCATACGACGAATGCGCTGCGGCGCCATCCATTTGGTACCAGCAATTTCTAACAGTATTTAATGGTAAATTATCGGTAAATTCGGTTATCGTTCTTCGGAGTATTTGCAAATATCTGCTGCTGGTTAAATCTTCGTCGAAAATTTCAAATCCTACATCATCTATCATATATGCAAATACGTAAACACTGAACGCATTTTGGAAGTTTCCTTGTAGTGTAAAGTGTGGATTTTTATTAGCCTAAAGGTGCCAATTATGACTATTTACAATACCTTCTCTGCCGAATTTTGCTTCGTCCGTCCAAATAATATTACGCAAAAAAATGGGTTTTCTGGAAGTTTTACTAACAGCTTTTCACAATATTGTAAACGATGTACATGGTTATTTGGATTCATTGCTTGCATTTTAATAAATGATTAAGGGTGCATTTTATGCTTCTTTAAAATTCACTGAATAGATGATCGGGCTGGCTATTCCAAGATCGTTGTGCGCAGATCTTATTGAATCATATGGATTGACTTGAAAATAGGCTAGTAAACTTACTTCGTTTTCTTCTTCATCAATTACAAATTTATCTCTTCTCGCGACCAGTTTGCAAAAAGTTCGCTTCAATTCGTCTAAATTTCCATCTATTCATTGGCGTTAAATGGGGATACCTTTCATTAAATAATCTGCAGGTCCTCTCCACAACTCTTAGACTTTCGCCATGAATGTAATATAAATTCAAAATATCTTTATTAGAGTAATTATCTGTGGGATTCATTTTAGCTGTACGTCACTATTGAATACAATAATAAAAATACGTTGATATTTTGATTTAAAACAACTTGTTCTTTTTTTTCTAGGTTCGCTTGATAAAATGCATAGCCAATGTTTTTTAATTGCACAGAATATTCACATATCTTTACAAACATGTTAATAACTTTAAAAGTAAAGAAGATAGGTATAGGGAACGCTAGTATAGATAAATGCACAATTAAATTTTGCGTCCGAATATGTAAAAATATATAGGGTGTTCCATTTAAGAAAAACGAGATAGATTGGTTTAAATTTGACGAAATGTCGTTTGAAATTTTGAACACTCTGTACATTATTTTTTCAAAAATAACTCATCATTAGATACCGTCAGGTATTGACTATGTGTAGCCAAAATTACAATCCTTCAATTTTATTTTAGTCGAAGATATGTAGTGAACTCTGAAAAAGCACAATTTTTTTTAAAATATCATTTATCTCGAAAACGCTTAAATTTGGACGTTATGTTACTTAATAATTTTTTTCACAGAATTTTATGTAGAATCCAAATACGTATTAAAAAATATAGTATTCCATTTGAAATAAGGAAGTTGGTGTTGACTTCCGGTATAACCGGATAATCTTGAATGAAAATGAGGCATGTGATATTTTTTAGCCAATCACGTCAATTTATAAGTGAATAAACACCAAGTTGCTGTTTATTCACCTGAATAACCTGAAGTTGGCTATTTCCCGACAAATGAATTGAATTAGCCTTGATAAAAAAGCGAAAAACGTTGTTTCTACGTATGTCAGTTGCAAATAGGTTATAAAATCAAAAGGTTTGGTACCACTTCATTATCCATAATAAATACGACGGTGACAAGTTCTGCACCAAAAAATCAAACTTAAACGAGATCGTGTGTTTGGAAACGATTTGAAGAAATCTGCGCCGATAAAAACTACCAGTTGTTAGCAAAACTTTAATGGAAACTCTTGCCGCGATTATGATGACTGGGCGTATAATATAAAGAAGGTAAATGCAAATGATTATAAGGGAGGTAGGTGTTATTTAATCAATGCCGAATTTTTCGACCAAAATACTGCAGGAGATATATCATAAAAATTTTAATATAAACATTGAACCATTCACCGATATTCCTTTCAAGTCGTGGAATAGTCTTTCCAAATACCATTCGTGATGACAATTAAATCGGAATAAATTTTGTTTTCAGCGCATTCAAGTTTGTTGCTTAATCGCAATTTTTATTCGAGCAACTGATAGAAAAAATCACTCGCCTGGCGGCTCGTGATTTTTTCGTGACAGTTGCTCTCATTAAAATCGCTAAGCAAGAAACTTTCATGCAAAAACAAAACTTGTGAAAATATTTTAATTAAATAGAGCACACTTGAAAATTTCATAAAAATACATTCACTAGAAGCTCATAAACATTTGATATGCGGTTTCGGTGGGACACCCTGTATAGGGAAAGTAAAAAGTATTTGTAGTTATAAAAGTTAAATTTTATAATTATTTTATATATATTCCCGACTAAATATATTTCAAGACAATTTTTATTCGATTAACAATTATACTCGTAAAGTGCACTTAAATATGCACCACTGGTGGTGGTGGAATTATAGGGCCGGTCGTAATCCACCATTTGATGTCTTTAAATGGCCCCGATGTAACTGGTTGTATAATTGGATTTCCAATAGCTGTAAGTAAATATATTCGTTGTATTAAATTAATCATACAGTTAATATTTTTCTTTGGCATTTGCACACTAAGCATGTTTTTTTAGAAAAAACAAGGTTTAATTAAACATATATAATTTTAGTTAGTTCACTTGTATGAATTTCATATATTTTGCAAGCTAATAGAATTGAATTTTATGTAATCAACTTACCATAAGCAATTAGAAGTACGAAGAAGAAACATAATGTTTTTAAATAAGACATTTTCTTGCTGTTATTTTTATTGAACTGTGCGTTTTGTGTAGCACGTGTTGTTATTTAAAGGTAGCATGTTCAAATATATACAATATGATAACAGTTTCTTGGAATAGATAAAAATATTTAGTGAAATTTATTAATATTCATATTTTTACATGATAACAATATTGACAATCATTTATTGTCCATAAGGAAATTGAAAGAAACATTACTGTATAATTTATAAATAAATATTACTTTATATTGATACACTCTTCATGAAAACAAAAAAAAACATCGACTGTGTAATTTAGTTAAATTATTGTTGCTATTTATACGATGAGTTAATTTCTGACTTAACCCGTGGTAAAATATTTTTTTAATAATAAGAAAATTGATTAAACGAGTTTTAATCACCATTCTAATTAATATTTACAGTTTTTTTAAATAAATTTATTGGCTCAAAATAATCTTTTAGTGTAAAAAATAAGTCATGCATTATTCTGTTTGTGTTATCTACATACGTGTGTGATAACACCACGAAATGTAATTGTAATATAATATTGGTGCAGTTTTTTCTTTCAGAATTTTATCCAACGCAAGTCCTTGGATATTTTTTTGATCGCTTCAAGGTACTACTTGAGGTTCTCACAGTCACTACACGGATGACATCATCGGATCCAGAATGAGTTTCCGTGACTCTGTCCAGTCTCAATCGAAGAGGAAACAATTATTCTCATGAAGTAGCACCACATCGTTGACCTGTTTACACTTCTGTGTTCTGCTTCCATTTTGGCCTCTGCTGAAGTCTAGTAATATACTCACTGGACCACCAGTTCCAAAAGTGCTGACTTATGCGTTATATTAGGTAATATCTGGAGAGAAGATTTTCTGATAATTCCGTAACTCTAGAATCTGGTAAAGCAGTAATTGGCTGTCCGATCAAGAAATATCCTAGTGTTAATGGTCATTGGGATCACTAGATATGGGAGCATAGTTAATGTCTTTCCTAAAACCAAGGCGGCCCGTGGTTTGCCGCACATTGTGTTACATATATTATCAAAATACCATTTACCTTTCTGTGTAAGCTAACATCGTGTTACGTACCAGATGATACAATGGGTTATGAAGTCCCTTAATCGCTTTTCCATGAACCCATGGCTTTTGAATTAGCCCTACTAGCTAGCCAGCCTGCTGCAACCAACTTGAAATGTTTCAGAATTAGGCTCATTTATCCTACATTTATATTATACATCATTGAAATTGTGTCATTAGTCTGAACAGATTATCTTTACGTCTCAGTATAACAATATATAAAAGTTGATTCAACGAAAGTACAAACAGTTAGAGTATATATATAATTGGATTGACTTGAATCTGCCGTAGAATTTCATCAACTTCTGATCTATCCAATTTTTATAAGCACATAACAAACGACCCCGAAGCAGCATTCCATTACGTTAATGCAGTATCGCGTCTCGAAAAGTTTTCCCAACTCATTATCATCACGTGACAAAACTAGTTAAGCAAGTTAGCCGGAACGCTGATTAAGGGATGCGATATTACTAGACACGTCGTTCCGCAAATCGACATCGGAGCCCCTCGACCCGAACGGCGACGTCTTAGGACTGGGGGATTTAATATTCGCACAAATAAAACAATAATACTTCCCCCCGCCACCCCTCCAAATGGATCGCGGAGACAAAGGGCCACTCGCGGTTCCATTTAATTAATTGCGTGGAAGGGACGCTTAAAAACTAATGGGCGACTTAATTGCGGTGTCCGATAATGGTGATTCTTCCTGTTCGCGTTTCGGGGGGCGTTAATCAGGCGGGAAAATGCGCTCGGCGGGCCCTTTGTGTGTGTGCGTGGGATAACGGAAAGTTGGCTACAGTGTATAGGTGTAGAGAGAGATTTATTGTGACAGAGAACGTATTGTCTTTAAATGGGGGACCCGGAGATTTTTCCGGGACGTCTCTAGTGTTTCTAATTACTGTCGGATGGAAATGATTTGTGTCTGCAATGTAATATTATACATACGCTACATTTCTAAGTTATATGTGTAATACATTAATATAAGATTTTGGTCCCTTGTTGGGCGCCAAATATGTAACTATCAATTTTAATTTTATTTATTTATGGCATTTGCACTTATAATAAATATCTAATCTAATGTTTATTACCAAACGTACTACGTTCCTCCATATATCTATGTGGACCATCGGATTGAAAACAAACCTATTTTTAGTCGACGCAAAGGCGGTCGGTCATCTCTCATCCCGTTCCGTGCCTACCGTATGTACATTTCCGAAAAAAAAAATCGCTCACTCGTTAAACACAAATAGTCGCGGGAGACCGTTGTTATTATTATTATTTAATTTTTTTTTAATAACATCGACCTCTCGCGGCGCGAATGTTTATAAATATTTGACGGTGTGTACGCGTGTGTTTTTAAAATTCCTAATATATCTGCTCAATTTTCATCATCGCCGTCATATTCCGATATTTATGAGAGCCGTTGTGGCCGCGCGCCATTGATGAAATATAGAACGGCAGCCTGGAATGGGGCGGCGGCGATGCGGGGAGCGGGGTGGGGGGGGGGGGCGACTAATGGGAATTTTAATAATTCTGAGAGCGGCTCGCCCGGACTAGGGCGAGGCCGGTCCTGCATTTTGCACAAGTGCACAAACACAAATTCGACTTCAATTGTACTTGCCCTGTTCAAAAGGAACAACTATTCCGATCATCGGTGGGTTGTGGTGGTGGTAGGCTTAGATGTCAGATGGTAAATCGAAACAGAAAGTTTATTTTTAAATTTTATAGATACTATATGACAGAGTACAGATGATAGATGACTGATGACAGATGACAGATGACAAATGGTAGATGACAGATAACAGATGACAGATAACAGATGACAGATGGTAGATAGTAGATGATTGATAAACAATTAAGAATAATAATTTCAAAAATTAAATTCTCATTTAGGTTTTGGAAATATTTGCATATCTTACAAACACATAATTGTTAACAACATGTACTAAATAAGTTCATAAATTTATAAATAACAAAAATAAACATATATAATAGAGGACACATGTCAAGATGACAGCTAATAGATAAAATATTACAGATGACACATGCCAGATGATAAATGACAGATAACAGATGACGTACAATACTCATGAACACATGTCGAATTTTTAATTTTAAATGTAAACCTAATACAACAATTTTTATTGGATGAATTACCACGTATAAATGTAAAAAAGTGCAAAATTTAAAAGTAACTAAAATACGTTTTTATAACAGAAAACAAATGGCAAATAACAGTTGATAATAGCACATGATAGGTGACAAATGACAGAAGGCAAATAACAGATGATATATGATAGACGACCAAATGACAAATGGCAGAGACAAGTGACAGATAATAGATGACCAATGACAGATGATAGATGATAAATGACAGATAGCAGATAACAGATGACGTACAATATATGACAGATGACAGAATGACAAATGGTAGAGGCAGGTGACCAATTACGGATGATAGATTACAAATGACAGATGATAGATAATAAATGACATATGAGATATGATAGATGACAGAATTGCAAATGGTAGAGACATGTGACCGATAATAGATATATAGGTGACGCAACAGATGACACATTGACAAATAACAGAGACAGATGACAGATATAGATGACCAATGACACATTATAGGTGAAATATAATAGATGCCACAATTACAATTGGCAAAGACAGGTGACACATACTAGATGGCAAATGACAGAGGTGACAAATGATAGTTAGCAGATAATATATGTCATTTGACAGATGAAAACATGATAAATGGCAGAGACAAGTAATAGATAATAGATGATCGATGATGGATGATAGATTACACTTGACAGATGATAGATAACAGATGATATGTGAGATATGACAGATGATAGAATTGCAAATGCAAATTGAAAGACAGGTGGCAGATAATACATGACCTATGATATATTATAGATCACGTAACAGATCACACAATGACAGATAATGGATGACCAATGACAAATGATATGTGACATATAATAGATGAAATAATTATAAATGGCAAAGATAGGTGACACATACTAAATGACAGATGACTGAAGATAGATGAAAGGTGACTAGTGACAGATAAAAGATAATATATGACATATGACAGATGTCAACATGACAAATGGCAGAGACAACTAATAGATAATAGATGATCGATGATGGATGACATGTTACAAATGACAGATGATAGATAAAATAAGAGATCTGTCATACATAATTGCACATGGTAGAGACAGGTGACAGATTATACATGACCGATGATACATGTGACGTAACAGATGATACAATGACAAATGATAGAGAAAATTGACAGATAATAGATGTACAATGGCAGATGTTCAGAGGCATATAACAGATGATAAAATGATAAATATCATGGATAGGTAATGGATAACAGATGACCGATAGCAGATGATAGGTGACAAATGACCGATAGCAGACAACAGATGACATACAACATATGATAGATGGCAGAATGGCAAACAGAGACAGGCGACCGATAAGAGATGATCGATGACAGATGATGGATGACATATAACAGACGACAGAATTATAACTGGCAAATACAGGTGAAACATAACAGATGGCAGATGAGAGATGAAAGATAATATATGCCATATGACAGATGACAACATGACAAATGGCAGAGACAAGTGATAGGTAATAGATGATTGATGATAGATGATAGGTTACAATTGACAGATGATAGATAATAGAGGATATGTGAGATATGACATGACAGAATTGCAAATGATAAAGACAGGTGACAGATAATGCATGACCTATGATAGATGATAGGTAACGTAACAGATGATACAATGACAAATGCCAGAGAGAAGTGACAGATAATAGATGACTAATGACAGATGATAGGTGACATATAAAAGATGATAGATTATAACTGGCGATAGATAGATAGGTGACACATACTAAATGACAGATGACAGAAGATAGATGAAAGGTGACACATGACAGATAACAGATAATATATGCCATTTGACAGATGACAACATTTTAAGTGGCAGAGACAAGTAACAAATAAAAGATGATCGGTGACGGATGGTAGGTTATAAATGACAGATGATAGATAATATTTGAGATATGACAGATTAAAGAATTGCAAATGGTAGATACAGGTGACAGATAATACATGACCGATGATAGACGTGACGAACAGATGATACAATGACAAATGATTGATGACCAATGGCAGATGATAAGCGGCATATAACAGATGATAAAATGTTAAATATCAAGGGCATGTGACTGATTATCTGTCACATATCCTTGATATTAACAGATGATAGGTGACAAATGACAGATACCAGATACCAGATAACATATGACATACAACATAAAGACGATAATATATGGCCGATGACAGATCGGTGACATATATCAGACGAGATAATTATATCTGGCAAAGACAGGAAAAACATAATAGATGACAGATGAAAGGTGACAAATGTCAGAAAGCAGTAAATAGGTACCATATGGCAGATAACAAAATGAGAAATGGCAAAGTGACAGATGATCGATGACAGATGAATTGCAAATGGTAGAGACTGGTGAGAGATAATAGATGTCCAATGATAGATGTTAGGTGACATAACAGACGACACAATGACAAACGGCAGTAACAAGTGATAGATGGTCAATGACAGATGATAAGTGACATATAACAGATGATAAAATGACAAATACCAAAGGCAGGTGAAGAAGAATAATAAATGACCGATGACAGTTGATCGGTGACAAATCACAGATAGCACATAGCAGATGATATATAATATGTATATGACAAATGGCAGAAATACAAATTGTTGAGACCAGTGACAGATAATAAATGACCGGTGATCAATGATAGGTGACATAAGAGATGACAGAATGACAAAGGATAGAGACAGGTGACAAATAATAGATAGCCGATGACAGTTAGGTGACATATAAAAATTGGCAGGATAGTAATTGGCCAAACATGTTGCAGATAATAAATGACCGATGGCAGATGATATAAGACATACAACAAAATGACAAATGATAGAGACAGGTAAGAGATGACATTTGACTGAATGATTAATGGCAAAGACATATTGACAGATAATAGATTACAGATGATAATTGAGAGGTGGCAAATGACATATGACAGATAATAGGTGACAGATAGATAAAAGATTAGAAATGACAGATGATATATAATGGCGGATAACAGATGGCGTATGGCAGATGACGAATGACAAATAATAGATGTGTGACAGATGACAAATAAAAAATAGATAACATTTAACAAATGACAGAGGACCAGTTATAAATAACAGATAATAGATGACAGATGAAAAAGTTAAAAATAATAATCTCAAATATTAAATACTTAATTTTATATAACAGAGAACGAATAGCAGGTGACAGTTGATAGATAAAATATTGTAGATAACATATATTAGATGATATATGATAGATGACAAATGATAGATGGAAGATAAAATATGACATATGACACATGACAGAATGACAAATTGTAGAGACAGATGACGGGTTCTAGATGATACATGATACACAATAAGTGATGAATGACAGATTACAGATTATAGATGAATGATAATATATGGCAAATAATAAGTAACAGATGAAATGTGACAGATGACAGATATTAAATGACAGATGATAGATAAAAAAGTGGTAACAAATATCTAAAATTTTTAACAGAAGACTAATGGCCCAAGACAGATGATAGATGAAACATTACCATGCCAGTTAATAGAGGTCTTATGACAGATGTTTGATGATAAATGATAGATGATAGATGTGATAGATGCGATAGATGCGATAGATACGATATATGCGATAGATGTGATAGATGTGATAGATGTGATAGATGTGATAGATGTGATAGATATTTTATCTGTTAGGTGTTATCTATCGTCTGCTGAGATATTATAATGCGTTGATATTTGTCATCTCTGTTTTTTTTATAATCTCTCATGTGTCATATGTCATCTGTCATTTATCCTATGTTATCCGTCATCTATCAAATATTTATGAATAATCTAATTGTCATCTGTCATCTGCCAATTTGACAAAATCATATTTTATATATTAATTGACATCTCTTGAAATCTGTCATCTATCTTATGTTATCTATCCATCAATCTACTAATCTAATTGTCATCTGTCATCCGTAATTTGATCAAATCATCAAATTATACTTAATATAACAACTGACATCTGTTGAAATCTGTCAACTTTGAACTTTTTATTATCTGTCATATGATTGATGTGATAAATGTGATGCAATAGATGTGATAGATGTGATGGATGTGATAGATGTGATAGATGTGATAGATGTCATAGATGTGATAGATGTGATAGATGTGATAGATGTGATAGATGTGATAGATGTGATAGATGTGATAGATGTGATAGATGTGATAGATGTGATAGATGTGATAGATGTGATAGATGTGATAGATGTGATAGATGTGATAAATGATAGATGAAAGATGATAGATGATAGATGATAGATGATAGATGATAGATGATAGATGATAGATGATAGATGATAGATGATAGATGATAGATGATAGATGATAGATGATAGATGATAGATGATAGATGATAGATGATAGATGATAGATGATAGATGATAGATGATAGATGATAGATGATAGATGATAGATGATAGATGATAGATGATAGATGATAGATGATAGATGATAGATGATAGATGATAGATGATAGATGATAGATGATAGATGATAGATGATAGATGATAGATGATAGATGATAGATGATAGATGATAGATGATAGATGATAGATGATAGATGATAGATGATAGATGATAGATGATAGATGAAAGATGATAAATGATAGATGAAAGTTGACAGTTAACAGATAACAGATAACAGATGTCATGTGACAGATGAGTGATGATTGTTAACTGATCACAGGTAACAGATCCAAGTAAAAAAAGTTACAAATGACAGATGATAGATAACAGATGATAGATGACAAAAGATTGAATAAAAAGTTACAAATAATAACCTCAAATAATAAATACTAATGAACACACAGTTTAAAATTGAAAAATGGCCGCACAGTTGATAGATGAAATTTTAGTATTGATACATGCCAGATGACTGATGATAGATGTCAGATAACAAATGACCGATGACAGATGTCAAATGGTAGATGACAGATGCTAGATAAGAGATGAGAAATTGAAAAAAATTACATGATAAATGATAGATAAAAGTTGACAGCTAACAAATGACAGGTAACAGGTGACAGATGACGGTTAACTGATGACAGATGCCAGATGACAGAAAATTGGTAAAAAAAGTTACAAATAATAATCTCATATAATAAATACTCATCAAAACATTTCGAATTTTAGTTCTAATTTTAAATAAAAACGTAGTAAATCATTTAGACGTGGAATTAAGAAATATCTGAATATTTTGCCAAATTAAAAAAAAATCTAAATACGTTAAAATTGAAAAATGGCTGAAGACATTTGATAGATAAAATATTATTATTGACACATGCCAGATGACTGATATCAGATGATAGATGACAGATAATCGATGACAGGTGACAGATGACACATGACACATAATATTATTATTGACACATGCCAGATGCCTGTATATCAGATGATAGATGACAGATGCCTGTATATCAGATGATAGATGACAGATGACAGATGACAGATGACAGATGGCAGATGAGAGATGACAGATTACAGATGACAGATGACAGATGACAGATGACAGATGACAGATGACAGATGACAGATGACAGATGACAGATGACAGATGACAGATGACAGATGACAGATGACAGATGACAGATGACAGATGACAGATGACAGATGACAGATGACAGATGACAGATGACAGATGACAGATGACAGATGACAGATGACAGATGACAGATGACAGATGACAGATGACAGATGGCAGATGGCAGATGAGAGATGTAATTTTATAGATTTGTGGATTTGCATTTTCAACTATTCTATAAGCATCGACTACGGGGACAACGAAGCAAAGCAAACTCGTTTTTACCCAGAACGATATAATATTGTTTGTATAAATAGAATACAATATAGAAGTATTTTATTATCATTTATAAATTAGTTATTATAAAAAAAGCATTTGAAATTATGCTATAATTTATGTGTATTATTTAAGTAAAATATAATTGGAATTAATTTTACTTATGATTTAGGTATACGGATTAAGTATATTAACGTTTTATACGAACTCTGAAAATATGCTCGCTTTAAAAGGAAAGAGATTTGATAATCCAACGAAACGTGACGAGGGTTTTGAACTTCATCCGAAAAGAAGCTTTCTTAAAAAGTTTCCAGGACATGTATAGCAGATCTCAGAGGTGCATAGTTATGGGAGGTGACTATTTAGAAGGACAGTAAGGTAAAGTTAATATTTCATCTATGTTAATTTTATTGTTAGAGGTTATATATTAGGTTTTGAATTTACTTACCAATACTCCCATGTTCGATTAGATAATATAATCTTGCAGCCAACAAAGTTGAGAATGATTTTTACTAACATTGCAGCGTATTTTATAGTAAATTCCTACTCGGCTACTGATACACGAATACACAAATTAATTGAGTAAAATATATTATATTTATAAAAATGTACAATTAACATGAGCATTTTTTAAAATTATATGTGCATTATTTATGAAACAAAACGTAATTTACATTCGAATGGCGTGAGCGTGAAATGCAATTAATTAACTAATTTTTAAACCATTTCACTGATTTTGTATTTCATACGGATAATTTAAAAAGAGATGTTCTCATGATGTCAATTGCGTTGAAAATTACCCGAATTAGTTTCCAACGGCACGGAAAACTGTTAAAACCGCCCCGGATTCGCCGATTAGGAACGAAACGAACGTTTGTTCCGGGACTCGGGTAGATATCTTAATTCCGGGTGAATAATTCAAATGTTTGGTTTGGATGAGAGGGAGTCTTACCGCTAAGCCAGCCCGGCCCCCCTCATGCAACTTTGATATCTTCCGGGGATGTGTTGCGGGTGTTGGTTCGGCGGAATATGCGTTAGATACCCACCTATCTGTACGTGGCTGTTTGTGTGTGTGTCTGTGTGTTTGTGCACACGGCGAAAATTATGTGCAGCAACCGAAAAGATTACCATCTTTGTTGTACCCGGTCTGGCCCTTTAGCACGCGGGGCCCGCTCTTCAAATATTTAAAACGCCACATCGGGCAGAGATATATATATTCGCCACGGGGAGGTCGGACCTTGAAAGTCAGCCAGGTGAACGGGGATCAATGTTATAATTTCTGGTTGTAAGTTTAAATAGCATGAAATAATCGTTAAACTAACTTAAGTTTACTTATACAATTAAACTTTTCATTAATAAATAAAAGTTGCATACTAATCGCTTTTTGTAATAGTATTATAATATCTATTTACAATAAAGATGTTTTCTCTCTCGTTTTCAGAACTATGAGGAGCGCTGGGGGATGTGTGCTAATAAGTTAGTTCGGCCCATGATATCTCACACATGCTCAATTAGAGATAAATCCGCTGATCTCGGTAGCCAGGGCAACAAATTGATATCAGCGTGCTCAGAGAAGTTAATTATGGCTCTTGCAATGTATTGGCGAGCATAATTCTGCTTAAAAGTTGGATTTGGTAATGTCTGAAGATAGGGTACGAGATGAGGTTCCAAAATTTCTTCGATGTAATGATGTGAGATCATGTTGCCTCTAACGAAGATTAAAGGTGACCTAGAGCCATAAGCAATGGAAAATGGCACAGTACGTTCATCATACTTTCGACAAAATATTGTGGATTTCTTCTTTCACCGCGTCGTCTTCTGACTCTAGCTCGGCCATCCTTAAACAGAATCTAGATTCGTCACTAAACACTATATCATTCAATTCCTGGTCCCACATCAATCGTTCTCTACACCACTCGAAACGATTTCGTCGATGCTCAGCGGTTAAAGGAAGCATCCAGTGCGACTGGAATGAAAATAGGCGAAAAGTGCGAATCCGATGGTAAACTGTTCGTATTTTAATCGGTCTTCCATGCTCTTTATATCACTAGTTTGCAATGGACCTAGTGGTAGAGAAACGATCTCTTAAAGCCAATAGTCTCAAACGCCGATCTGCACGCTCTTAATTGTTTAGCTGTGACCTAAATGATGAACATGAAAAAGAAGCTAGAGGTTAATGCGAGTACTGTCAAGAACATGGGAGAAGATTGTCTGAAATAAAGCTTAAACGTTGGAAGAGATCATTGCGGGATGCGAAAGAGTAGTGAAAATGGAAGTTAGGAAGACATTGAGGGAGGGTAGAAGAGAAGTGGGTGGTGGCAGCAAAAGCTTAGTACGCGTAAAAAAGAAGATAAAGCTTTGTAGAAAAATGAGATTTGTAATATTTTAAAATGAGGCGAAGAGGGGACATACAGAAGTTTCTTTACAAGAATGGACAGAAAAATGTATTGCAATGAGTGGGGAGCAGAGTGGAGTTGGGGAACAAGAGTTAATGGGACTGGGCTGGACGGGTTAAAGGTAGAAATGTGGGCGAAAACAGAAGTTTGGAAAGTTGCTGCAGCAAATGTGGAGATCAGAACTTCTAAAGGTCTGGCGTGTGGAGTTTATGTATGTAAAAAGGATATTCATTAAATGCATATAATTATAGAGGAATATCGATTATATGTACCGGTCACAAAATTACCATGAAGGTGGTAAAGAATAGGTTGGGAAAGGAGGTGAAGGTCAAAGGAATGCTACCGAAGACCCAATGGGGGTTTTTAGAAAAGGGATATGGTGCTTTTGGCGGAAGCCTGGGAAAAGATATGAGATGTGGGGTACCTGTGTCCAGCTCATTTTGCTATATAGTTTTGCTATTAGATACTGGAGGTTTGATCAAAAATCAATGCCTGGGTACATTCTGCTTTAGGAAACAAATAGGGTGAGTGTACATGGGCAGGCAATGGAGAGAATGGTGAAGTATAAGATAAAGTTTTATGGATTGGATAATAAGAGATTGGCGAAAGAGGTATGGAGAAACGCGCATTGAAACAGGGTTGAGTGAGTGAAGGATGGAACGCAGACTAATAATGACTTGGATGCTTGAAGCCATAACTTTGTGATACATATTGAATCAGAAACTTTATCAAATGATAAATAAAACTTACTTTGTTAATATTTTTAATTTTTACTGTACGTTTGATAATGGCCTTGTAAGGTTGAAGCTATAGTTACGAAATAAATTTCGTGTGTGATATTAACAAAGTAAGTTTTATTTATTATTTGATAAAGTTCCTAATAATGACTTCTCAAATGAAGAGAAGATTACTCTGGCAGGAAGGTTTGGATGGGGAAAGATATGGTGAATACATTTGGGAGAAGTGTGTGAAGGGTTGTGTGAGAAGTAGAGGAAAACAAGAGGATAACAAAATGAATGAAAGAGTATGGAGATTGTGTAAAAATTTTGGTGAGACTGGTGTGGGAGTAGGAGGTAAAGAGAAAAGTAGGATAGAGTGTATATGTCAAATAGAAAAATGCCTATAAAGGTACTTTATTTGTTTAGATTTGAGGATGAATGGGTCTACACCCATGCGAGAATTAATAGACTTACAAAGAGTGCCTAAAGAAGAAATCAAAAGAAATCAAGAAATTAGTGTTTTAGTTAAACTTGTTGGTAAGAATAAAACTGTTTATTAGGTTCTGTTCAATCAACAATCGAACAGAGCACCACGCAATCAAGATTAGATAAGAACGCCGTGCGCCGCCTTATCTAACGAACCGCATTCCGAAAGATGACGTATATTTGTAAATAATTATGATGCACATTAGCATGGGAACTACAAACTTTAGATTTAGATTAAGTACATTTATGTAAATTCAAACTGTATATAAAAAGGGTGCTATGAGGAAAATAAATCAGATTCAAACCAGCTTTGATTCGAGTTACTTGTTTCTCACTGAAGAGAACAATTTCTCCCTCATCCTGTTTAATTTCCTCTGCCTTACAACCAGCGTTAACAACCTTTACGGAGCCACGACAATTTCAGTTCAAACCAGTGTCCACCGAGCAGACGAGTTCATCTCCGTACCGGCGCTCATCAACGCAGCGTGTGCGTACACATTGGTCCTTTCTTTTCGTGCATACTCTGGGGATCGAGTGCCGGAGCCTCTGCATGCTATTTGCTTTGAAGTAAAGGAGGAACGAAAAATCAATCTCTCCAATCAATATACTCCGGGAATAACTACTCAGAGGAAGACGTCCTCTACCTTCTGCCTGCATACGAGAGGTAATTACAAGCCTTTAATTCGGCTCTAGCACCAGAGACGAAACATCAAGGTCCAGTTCAAGCCGCTTGATAACATCTAACTACTAAAACACGCCGAAAACGAGGTCCACCGGGTCCAACAACATGGACAAAATAAATAACTTTGCAAAATAACAAGAAACTTTCAGCCACCAGTTACTCAGGTTAATTGAGGACGCACGCGTCCGCAGCAAACTCATTATGGATGTTAACAAATGTTGGACTCAAGCCTTAGCACAAGACGCGAAGTGTAAGGAGATCAATGCTGAACATCCGTATTTTGCATAAGGTTATCTTCAGAAGGTGGAACAAAGATATATGCAAATACTTCAACTCGCAACAACTGAACAATTTTTTGCAGATCTGAATGCTCCACAGTCTTCTGCTAAACCTGTAGCTCTACTATTATTTATTATTATTTATTATTATGCTTTAGCTTTCTTCTAAACAAAATACACATGAATATATATATAAAAAAAAACAATACAAAACATACAAATATTTTAGATAGAATAAGCTGGGCGGAGTTCGTGCGGTCCGAAGATCTTCCACTCTAACCCATATTCCTGACAGACATTGAGAGTCCAAGAATTCTCATTGTTCTCTTTATTAATCTCATTAGGTAATCCTGCAAATAGTGGACTATCAACCCGAATAAATGACTTCGACACGTCATTGCATCGAATCTACAACCAAACATTAGACACACCTTAAGTCATGGGATGGCTGAATCTCATTGATGAAGAATGGATGGCCATAATCACAAACTCATGACAACCCTTTAATCGTGATGTACTTAAAGTACTGTTTGTCAAGAAAAATGAAGCCAAAGCCCACCTTGAAAACCTGAATGTGTCTGAACAGGCCAGAGAACAGTCACGACCTAATGTGCCACTGCCAGCAAAAACAATACCACAATTCCATGGAGGATATGAAAATTGGCAAAACTTTCAAGAACTTTTTCAAAAGGTCATTCATGAAAATACTACATTGTCTTCAGTAGAAAAATTTGAATACCTAAAGGGCTATGTACGTGGTGAATCGATAAAACTTATAAACCATCTTCTAACGTCAAATGCGAACTACATAACGGCATGAAATAGATTACAATGTCATTATGATAACAAAAGAGGAGTCTTTTGTTATCATAGCACAATTGGTTAACGTGTACAACAGCCGCTGCGAATCAACTAAAAAGTCTTCACGACATTACAAAAGAATGCCTACATATGTTTGACAACATGGATTACGACACAACCGCAGGAGAACCAATGGTAGGTCGAATAATAGTGCGAAAATAGGATTGCGAAACGAATAAACTATTCGATTAGAATCTTGAAACACCACACGAAGTGCCAAGTCTAGATACCATACTTACATTCTTAGAGAAACAGAATAAGACAAATATCGAGCGACAGCAAACGAAGTGGAAGATGTCCTGGAACTCACGACATTTACCAGTGTTCAACGTACAGCGGATATAGTATACAAGAGCGACTGAAGACGTTAAAAGATCGAGGATTGTGCAAGAATTGTTTGAAACACCCGAATAACCAACCATGTTACTCAACTTTACGATGCCGCACCTGTAACGGTTACCATCACAGTACGCTTCACAATCATCATCGTGGAACATAGCGATCTGTCACAGGGATTCTCATCCAAATCAACACAAAGCACATCAACAAAATAGAGCAACAAATTCCCATACAGTACAAGGTTCTGAAAGTGAAGCCTTGTTTCCCCACTGCATTAGTAAAAATAACTACAAATCAAGAAACAAAATTCGTAGCTAGAGTACTACTCGATTATGGTTCACAGTGCTCCTTTATAACTGAACATGCAGCTCAATCATTAAGTTTACCTCAACAAAAGGCTTACAACTTAATAAACGAAAAATAAACATCCACGTCAAAAATGGAACCAGTTATCTAGTCAATGGAAGAAAATGGTTTTAAGCTGAGAGATCAATTGTATGTTTTACCAAAACTAACTAGACAACATTCAACGACACTATTGTCACATAAGGTACGAGATGAATTTGAAGTATACCCGCTGGCTGATGAAACATTCAACTGCCCTGGAGGTATATACATTTTACTTGTAACAAGGCATTACAGTCAAATTCTACTGAAGGAATGAAAAAGAAGAATGGATTCCTACTCCAGAGTTAGGATGGGTAGTGTCTGGAAGCAACAACAAACCACGAGAAGAAATTGCTGATAGCACAGAACAGAGAGGACCAAAAGTTGTAACAAGCTCTCTTAGACAAGTAATCGACACGTTTCAAGAAAATTATGAGGCTTTTAACGCACTTAAGTTTACAGAAAAGCAAAGGTTGGAATTTTTGTGGCTCGATTTGTTGATCAAAAAAATTGATCCCTCGATTAGAGAGCGATTTGAGCTAACACTCTCTAATAATCAAATACCTTCAATCACAAACCTCGTAGATTATTTAGAATCACATTGTCGTGCGTGGGAAACCACATCAAATTGTTGTCTCGATATTAATAAACCCAAACCAAATGAGCATAAAAAACAACGTACACCTTTTTGACAAAATTAAGTTCTTGTCGTTTATGCAGGGCTAGCCAACCATTATAAACACGTAAACTCCTTTTAAGTAAATCACCAAAGGAGCGATTTGAGATAGCTAAAACCTTTAAACTTTGCATAAATTGGCTGTAAAAAGATTTACTTTCCTAGAACGTCGATTGTCTCAGAATTACGAAATTCGTTCGCTTTATTTTGATTTCATGAAAGATTATTTAGAAACAGGTCATATGGAAAAAATTCCTGTCTCACAAACTTCAACTTCAAAGAGTTATTATGTAATAAAGCCTGACAGTACAACGACTAAACTTCGAGTCGTGTTTGATGCTTCAGCAAAATGGTCATTCACTGAATGACAGGTCCCAACAGGTCCCAAACTTCAAACTAATATTTTCTCGATTCTCTTGACTTCATCCTGTTGTGTTCATCTGGCAGCCAGATTCAGTCTGTTGTTTCTTCAAAGTAAAATTAGTTGATAAACCTTGCACTAAAAACTATTTTGTCGGATATTGCTTGCATCTTTGATCCTCTAGAACTAATCTCGCCATTATCATTTTTGCTAAAAGGTTGATTCAACATTTATGGACACTTCATCTAGATTGGGATGAAGTTCCTTCATCGTATGTCGTAGAAAAGTGGTTAAGCTTTAAATCGCAATAATCGTCTATCGCTTTTTTTGCAAATTCCTCGTTGTTTCGCCTTGGATAATACATCAAATTATCACATGGCTTCTGTGACGCTTCAGAAGCAGGCTACGCAGCTGTCATTTATTTTCGTGTTTCGTCTGCAGATAAAAGAGACAAATTCATTGTTTTTTCTAAATCAAGGGTAGCTCCTTTAAAAAAGGTTTCAATCCCTCGGCTTGAATTATGTGCTGCAGTTCTCTTGGCACCCCTCATAAAATCAGTTTCAAAAATTTCAAAGATATCGTAAAATTTGATCAAATAGTTGCATGGTCGGATTCATTGGTGACGTTGTCTTGGATAAGATGTTGCCGCATATGTGGTAGACCTTTGTAAGTAACAGGGTGTCATATATCCAGGATAGGGTACCGGCCAGTGCTTGGCGTCATGTGTCCACTCTTGATAACCCAGCTGATTGTGCATCTTGTGGCTTGGCTCCTGCTGAGTTATTGACTAAGGTATTATGGTGGGCGGGGCCTAATTGGCTATTACAATCAGCAGATTTATGGCCAAATCAAACAGAAGAAAAATCTATGACTTTGTTAGCAACCACTCCTACAAGCTTATTTGATAATTTATTAAATAACTTTTCATCGCTTTGCAAAATACAAGCGATAGTTGCTTACATGTTAGGCTTTATTAGAAATTCTAAAGGTAAAACTTCGCTACATTCTTCATTGTCACTTGATGAGCTTAACATTGCTCTTGGGTACTTAGTTAAAAATGTACAAGCTACAGTTTTCTCTGAAGGATTTTGAAACTTAACCAAAGAAAAATATGTAGTAAATCCTTTCGCTCGTTAGCTCCTTTTCTAGATGACAGGGGAATCGTGAGGGTGGGCGGTAGACTACACCGTTCTTCTTTGCATTATGATGCAAAACACCCAATGCTTCTACCAAGTAAGCATTGGCTGACAACCCTTATCATTGAACAATATCATAAAGACAATTTTCATCCTGGTAGTAGTAGAGGTCTGTATATTTTTACCCGATATTTTTTTAACTTCATTCCAGACATTCCTGATTGGGGTATGATTATTCATATTACTGCAGAATTTAATCCATTACTGTTTAGCGTTTCTTTTGAATGTTTTCTTTGCTTCTGCGGCATATTTCTTTGCCTTGAGATAATTAGCATAATTGGACTACTTAGAGGGTGGATTGTATTACTTGGCGGCGGTTGGTAAGATCCATAGCCGTCGACATTTTTTTTTCGGCGCGTAAACGCCGTATTAAGTATTAACTAACTATGTATTATTACTATTTCTATAACTTAATCTTAAAATTAAACTAAATGATTAATAATAAAAGTAGATAAGATAACGCTCACTGCGTCCTGATCACACTCGGAGATATACACGCGTGTTCACTTTGCAAATGCTAGCGCGGAACTGTGCATAAAAATCTTATTTCGGAATTCATTCATTTATTTATTTGATTTTAATATAATTTGTGTATTTATTTAATTTATCATTTGTCGTGTCATATATAGTTAATTTTGTATCTTTTGGCAAACCTTACTATTTCTTTTGGGATTCATTTTTCGGAGAGACTTTTGCGCGACGCGTCCTCCTAGAGAGTTGTAGTTGTTGTCGTTGCATCTAAAAGTTGTGTTAAATCAAGAACAATTGCGTGCTGTTCATTCCTTATACAGTCCACATCCGTCTAGCCAGACCGAGAAGAAAAGAGGAAGTTACATAGGTAAGTGTCCTTTTGATTTACTAAGGTTTGCCGATTTTTCCGTCGTTCATTTTCAAACACCATTAAAACTACCAGAAATGCAGAGTTTTCGACCAACAAAGAGAGTGATCTTATCATACATTTCAAAAATTTATGTCCCGTTAGGTTGGTTGGCACCTACAATCATAAAAGCGAAAATGAAAGTTTTAGAAAATAAGAAAAGATTAGCAGGATCTGTTATATACATATTGATGATGACATGACCAAGCAAAAACGAGAGGTGCAGAAGTACATACGCCAAATAGCAAAAAATGAAAGGGAAAAGGGAAATAACGTAAAAGTGGGCTATAAGAAAATCATAATTAACAAAAGAGAACATGATTGGAAAGCAATTAAGGACACATTCAAGATAAAAAACTAGGAGAAAACATGTACAAACATAACACGGCAACGAATGCGGCAAAGAAGAAAGAAAAAGATTTAAACAACAGAATTAACAATAAGCATGAATAGAAAAATGAGGATAGTGGAGTTAGGGTATCTTTTTGGAACATCGCGGGTATTAAAAAGAAATTGGATGAAGCGAGAGGATTTGAGGAATTAAAAAGTTGGGTAGCAGGCAAGGATATGGTCGGATTGCTGGAAACTTGGGTCGAAAAGGCAGAATGGGAGCTGATCATAGGTAGATTACCAAATGGATTCAGGTGGAAGTGTGCAGGGGCTACAAGGGTGAGCACGATGGGCAGAGCAAAAGGTGAGATAATATCGGGAGTAAGAGAAAATCTTAAAGCAGTGGAAGAAAATATTAAGAGGGGAGAAGGAGAAGGGGTTATGTGGAGAGCATTCTGTAAAGCGGGACAACGATGGAAAACTGTCACAATATACTCACAGAAAAGAGAGATTGAAATCATGGCAGCAATTTGTGTTGGCCGATATGGAATATCCCAAATATCTGATTGTAGGAGGAGACTGGAACGCGAGAACTGGAAAATTGTATACAAGGGGCGTAGGGGAATGTGGGGTGTATAGAAGGGCTAAATGTTCCAAGGACGAGAGTATTAACAAACAGGGGATAGCATTAATGGAATGGGCAAAAGAACAAGGGCTGGATCTGTTAAATGGGTGTTAAGATGGGGATTGGGACGGTGAATTTACCTACATGGGACCAAGGGTTAGCACGGTCATCGACTACATACTAGTAAATGACTAAATCAGAGATGAGGTCGAGAAGTTTGTTGTCGAAAGCAGAATGGGTTCCGATCAAATGCCAGTAACAGTAAAGGTGGGGTGATACCATAACGGAGAGCAAAAGGGCAGAGTGGGTGAGATAGGATGGTGTTGGTCAAAAAGGGCATTGGAGTCTTACAAACACAAGATATCCATAGTAAATTTTAAGGGGGTGGAAACAATGGGCCAACTGATGAAAGTAATTACAAGCGCAATGTCAAAAAAAAAAACGGAATGGGACTAAATATGAGGCGGCCAATTGGTTCGACGAAGAGTGTAGGAGGATAAAGAGTAATGTGAGGGAGGCTGTACGTGAATGGAGAATGGGTAGAGGGTCAATGAATAAGATAAAAGAAGCAGAAACTGAACACCAAAGGGTGTGCAAGGTTAAGAAGGAGTTATGAACAAAAGAAGAGATAGGTATAGTGAAGAAACTACAAAGGGAAAAGGAACTCTGGAACTATATAAAACAAAGGTCTGTACACACGAAAAATACCGGAGGGGGGATTGAGATGGCCAAGTGGAAGGAGTATTTCGGAGGGCTGCTGAGTTCAACAAGTGGTGAAGCGGAAGAAATGAGTACAAGATGTGTAAGCAGTGCTGAGGCAAATTTCACGTTAGGAGAGTTGGAGAGGGTGCATGAAGAGAGGTAGAGCAGCTGGTCCGGACGGGATTAAGGTGGAGGCGTGGCAGGAATGTGGTTATGAAGGTCAACAAAAAACACTGGATATTATAAACAAAATATGGAAGGGAGAAGAACCATTTCCGGATGATTGGAGGGAGGGCAGTATAGTGCCTATATACAAAGGAGGGGATTCCAGCAAGACAGATAGTTACAGGGGCATAACATGCATGGACTCACTGTACAAGATAGTGATGTGCATGGTGAAGCAGAGATTGGAAGAGGAAACGGAGGAAAAGTCCTGGCTTCCTGAGGTTCAAGCTGGCTTTAGAAAAGGGAGGTCGACTACAGAGCGAATAGCTACACTGAACTGGGTGATTGAAAGAGGACTGAGTAAGAAAGAGAGAGTGTATGCTTTGTTTGTGGACCTTAAGGCGGCGTATGACTCAGTAGATAGAAGAATGCTTGTAGAATGCTTGAGAAAAAAGGGTGTGTTGGAATGTCTGGTGAACTGAATAGAAGAGGTGTATAGAGAAACTTGGTGTAAGGTAAAAGTGGAAGAGAATGTGTCTGAACGATTTAGAGTAAGGCAAGGACTAACTGCAAGAGATGATTAAAAGGTTTGAAAGGTATTTTGACAGAAGAAAATTGGTTATGAATGTGAAGAAAACAAAATCGATGATATATTGGAATGTGGAAAGAAAAGGGAAAGAGTTTGTATGGAAGCGAGAGCATGTGGAAAGAGTGAAAGAGTTCAAATACCTAGGCTTTATATTCTCGGAAACGGGTAGTAAGGCAGGGCATATTGAATAATGTGAGAATGCAATATTATTGTATGGATCGGAAGTATGGGATATAAGTGTGGTGAAAAAGGTGGAAAGGTTGCAACTGCAGTACCTCAAAAGGTACATAGGGTTGGAGAGGACCACACCCGGATACGTGGTGCTGCAGTAATGCAACAGAGTGTCTGTGGCGTGTATGGCGGTAAAGAGAGTGGTGAAGTTTGAAAGGAGACTGAGTGAAATGGAGAATGGAAGATTAGTGCAAGAAATTTGGGAAGTATGCTATAGGGAATGTGAACAAAAGCATGAGAGTATGAAATGGATGCAAAAAAGAGCAAAGCTGTATGAAAGAGCTGGAATGTCTGTGATGTATGTAGAGGAAATGTTAGGGCGGGGTCAGAAGTTAGAAGAAGAAGTAGTAGAAAAACTGAGAGCAGAAGAACTACAAAGTCGGCAAAACAAAATAGCACAGAGTCGGACCTGCCCGAACTACAAAAACCTGCAAGGTTTCGGAACAACCCCGCGCTACTTTGGCCTACAGAATAGAGAGGACGTAAGAATGCTAGCTAGGCTAAGGTGTGGAAATGAAGAAAGAGGAAGAAAGGTATGGATGGGAAAGGAGTATATGGTGTGTGGATTTTGTACTAGGGGAATAGACGTATGGGAGCATTGGTTGTATGAGTGTATTGAGGGACCTAATTTTAAGAGTAAGAGTTTGAATAAGGTGTTGTGTGAGAGTGGAAAACGGATTGAAGAATGCAGAGAATTGATGAGAATGAAATCAGGGTGGTGTAGCTAGAAGCGAAAGTAAATGGTTACTTCAAGAATTGTAATAGCGTTATGTATTTTTGTATTTATGTTTAGTTTTACTATTATTTCATTGTTTATTGTACAAATGTATAAGTTTATAGGTTGGAATGGTATGCCAAATAAAGGTTATATATATATATATATATATATATATTCAAAAACTAAATCCAAAATTCTAATCTGGATCACCCTTTATAATTTAGACGAAACAATTCAATCGTTTATAAGTTTACGTGTTTACGTTCTAAAGAAAGTAAACAGTAACTCAAGAACTCATCCCTGAGAACAAACAAAACATTAGAATCCGTTTATATAAAGGGATGGTTCTCATGTCGGACTTCCTGGACTACTGGGTGGATAGGGGGTTGGGGTATAGGGTGCCATGGTTCGATCTACAACGGCGTTGTGGATATTTTAATATAATTTTGAACCATCTGCACACTTAATTTGGATGTAAATATTAGCAACCGCTACCTAATCGATTAAAACAAAGTGAATCGATTAAACAGTTTTGGACATTACGCTTTTTACCCGAGCTCCAGCACCAGGCAAGGCGAGGAGTAAACCAGTAATTTCGGGAATTACTCTTGGGAAAGGGGAAATCGAGAAGAAACCGAGAGATGTTTCAGCAAAATTATAACATTAAGCACTTGTGACGAGGGATAAGGTTGAAGGAGAATCAAGTTTTAGATGTTCAATTGGCGAGGATGATGACAACTTAACTTTTTCTGGAAGCTACATAAATACATAATCATTGGTTCCTGAAGTTACTGTTCCCAAATCCACAAGCTCAGTAGGAAAGGAGTCTAGGTAAGTGACTATCTCAAATTAGTCTAAGACTGTGTGGTATTTCTTCCACCTATGAGCTATCAGGTAATAAAGGGGATCCGATTTTGGACAACAGGCCAGATTTATTACATTTATAATATTTATTCGTACAAAATCCGGGCAGTTGATTCCCAGCAGGAAACTCCTTAAATTTCCCTTTTGATAAATGACGCCTAACGTGGGGCCTGAGAAAATGGGTAGAGCACTTGAAATCGAGACCGGAAGTGCAGACGCGCTCCATCTAGAAAAGCGCCCGTCACCAATGATTCATTATCATAAAATTGCGGATTTGGAGCGGGCCAAGGTAATATTACTGGGAAGTTACTCGACCTTCTCCTAGATGGGGTCGTCATTTCAATAAGTGCGCGCATCTAATTATGCCTCTGATCCGGAGATGCTCCCGTTTCAACTAAAAGCGAATTTGTAGTTATTGGCTTATTCGAATTGGAAATATTTTTATCATGGGAAGAAAGACGTTGTCGCTCAGCTCGGGCCATACTTGATTGGTTCTCAACCTAAAACAATTCGTGTTAGATGGCCTCGCATTGCCACAACACAACTGGGTTCAAAAGGTATGACAAAATGACAAAGAGAAAGTTTATTGCGGTGTATGACTTTAGTGTGAGCATCAAATTAGGATTTGGAGTCATTTGTTATGTTACAGTCAAAGAGCGCGTTTTAGTTTGAAGCTCCACACAAATCAACCTTGATGAACTCCCAGAAAAAGTTAACATCTCTGACTCTTTATCATCCTTACGATCCAAAACTCGATTTTCCTTTGGCATAATCTTTCGTAACAAATTCTGTTACAGTTATGCTGAAACATCACCTCTTGGTTTCTTCTTAATCCTCCTTTCCCGCCCATAAATTTTGGAATTACTAGTTTACTCCAGTGCCTTACCTTATCGTGGTGCTTGAGCTTGGGTAAAAAGCAGAATGTCCAAGGCTCTAATCGATCCACTGGGTACTAATCAATTAGGGCGCATCTTGCTATTCTGTCTGAGTTTGCCGGTAACAAGGCCAGTCTTAATTGCTCATCTGTGAACTAAGTCAAATACTGAAATCGTGGTTCCCTAAATGATTAGCTTATTTCCTAAAGCTGCAGCCAAAAGGAAGAAAGCAAGGCAGCCTGGAAGAATTCGAATAATAACTGATACATCCGAAAAGAAGGAAATTGAAGATCAGAAGAAAATTAACAAGAAAAGAGGTCTTGTCCTCCCCAAAAGTCTGTATCTTTATAGAAAGAAGAATAAAACTAATAATAAATTAAGACCAAATTTTAGAGACCTTTAGTTTTGAGGTGAAAGAAGTCTTAAATTCTGACCATTTGCCAATAATGGTAGAGATTTAGACGGGAAAAATTAATGAAAATATAAAAAGACGCTAGAGGTTAGTGCGAGTGCTATTAAGAACATGGGAGAAGATTGTCTGAAATAAAGTTTAAACGATGGAACAGATGAAATAGATAATTTTAGGATTGATTGGAGTTAGGAAGACATTGAGGGAGTGGAAATTAATTAGGGAAGAAGAGTAGTGGGGGGTGGCAGCGTGGGTTTAGGACAACAAACTATGTGTAAAAAAGAAGATAATGGCCTTAGAAAAAACGACCAATGATTTTCTAGAAATGTAGTATTTTAATCAGAAAGTGTCAATGGGACTGGGATGGACGGGTTCAAGGCAGGAACGTGGAAGGAAGGAAACAGATGTTCGGAGAGTTGCTGAAGCAAATACGGAGAGAAGAATCAGACTTTCTAAAGAACTGGCGTGTGGGGTTTATGTGCCTGATTCACAACCAGGCATTAAATGTAGAAAATTATAGAGGAATATTAATTATGTGTACCGGGTACAAAATTATTATGAGGGTGGTA